>MDKJ01139743.1:0-50142 GCA_005239525.1 Nicotiana knightiana
GGGGGGCAGAATTGTAGAAGGTTCAGTTTTAGAGTTTCCAAATCCCAGAGGTATTATGTTCAAGTTTTTTGTCTGCTTATTTCTTCGTATTTTATTTTCAGCAACATTTTCTGCTTTTCATCTTCTACTGGTAAGTAATTTCGTTTTACTTTCTTTCCTTGACAACTTTTATTTGTTTAGGGTTTTAATGGATGTGTATCGCTTGGGCAACCGTCAAGCCTTCAATGCAGGTTGGGAAGATTTCTTTGTTATTTTATCAAATAAATTCTAGCTGTTTTAAGGGGAAATTTTTTTCTGATATGACCTTTTTTTCTTGATGATTAAGGAAATCAATCTTAATGACTGAATGCACCAATATAGTGCACAAGCTAATGTATAACAAATGAAAACAAGTCTACCTTGGATAATCCAAATGTCTTTTTTCTTCTACTAATGTCAGCATTTCGGAAGCTTGGATTGGACTGTGCAAATTGGAGCCAGCCAGTTTATCAGGATCTTGTAAGGTGTGTTGTCCAGGTGATTTCGTGATTTAGCTGAGGCATGCATATATCATTTCTGAATAAGATTATTATTACATAGTCGATTTTTTCTCTTAAATAAATTCTAACTTTTCCGGAATTTGTAAACCTTCTTAGTTTCATATTTGACCTCAGTCCACAATATCGTAGATTGTCCTTCTGACTAAATGAGCACTAACATAAACATATGGTACTTGCTTTCCCCAGGAAGAGCATGGGTGATGAAGAAAGGATGTTGGTCTTGTTTTTTAACGGAGTAAGCTCACATGGAAAAGTTCATAGATGTGTTCTTGTATAAATTAAGCCTTTCAAATACCCCCCCCCCCCTTTCCAGTTCGAATAAGCTTGTTTTTTGTTCAGATTGGTTGGCCCACATCACTGCCCACAAGTGAGAAGGAGACATTTATGAAAAGTGTTCTGCGTGAAAAGGTATGCATTCAAAAGTAAAGTTTAATAGGCTTTTTAACATATGGTGATAAAATCTCGTGCCCCTTGTTAGGTATATTTAGCATATCAGTAGTAATACTAATACATATCTGCCAACTCTAGTCCTGCATTCCTGCCCCACATCTCTAGTTCTAACGGGCTAACATAGAGCTTCAAAGTGAATGTAAGCCAAACACAAGACAGTAGGCCTATTATTGGAATTAAAACCCAAAATAACATTACGGATAAGGTAATTTCATAGAGCTGTTGACCTGCTTAAGTATGCTCGATTGACTAAAATCAAATTGCATTTTTGTTTTCATGTATATATACGGACTGTTATATCCAATCTGATAGTTCTTGTTTCCTACGCCTTTCTTTTGTTTTCTTTTGCAGTGGTTTAATAGTTTTCGCTTTTACTCAAATGAATTTGCTATTTGTTTTCTCACTTGCACTAACTGTTATATCCAGTGTGATAGCTGTTGTTTTCCAGCTCCTTTAATTTTTACTTTATTGGAACTTTGATATTTTTTAACTTAAACATAATATTGCTCATTTGATCTTCCTTGAATTGATAATCTGAACAATGGGTTCATTGCTTGCAGAAAATTGCATTGGATGAACTGGTCATGTCAAAATCTTTACCTTTAAGACCTGGTGTTGAAGAGTGAGTAGTCTTTCTTGCCAAAAGTCATTTGTCCATGTGTTACATGTATTCTCCTCAGACGATCTTCTATTACATGATGAAGTAATATTCTGGATACCTATAAAAAAAAATATCTTAGTCTGAAGTTCAGTGATTTATGAGGCATGCTGATGATTTCCCCTTTTACCTTGTATCAGAGTGAGGTTTCTTATGGTTATTCCATTCTTTTCTATAAGCAGTTTATGGGTAATGCTGTGCGTGGTAAGTGTAAAAAAAATGAGAAAGATTTCCGTCCACACGGTTGAAGCTCTGAATCATGTTTCCGTATTTTGTTTAAAGATTTATGTGTTTATTTTAATATTGCTGTCAGGTTTTAAGTTTTTTTTTCATTAAAAATTGAGGCTATTTGGTTTTTTCTCCTTTTATTTTCAGAAACTGTTAGAGAGAGCTCACTCAAAACCGTAGGTTATTTAATGTTTTCCAATTTGAGTTGGTGTCCAACTCATCTTAAAATTTCAAGTTGCTTTCCTCAATGTTTGGTGGTAGTCTGTATCAGAATGGAGTCGTGGCATGCATCTTGCAAATACTCAGTTATTCTTTCAATTAATTGCGGACATTTGTGAGTTAATTTCTCGGAATTTGTCATAAGTTTTTGATATTATCGCAATTATGCGTTGCTCCGTTGGTGCGTTTTGTAGCCTTCTCATAGTAGGTTATTCCTAGGGTCCTCCTTTCCTGACAAGTATATTGCATTTTTCACTTACTATGTGTGCCACGAACAGCCCCATATCTGTAGACAAAGCAGCCCTCATACCAATTCTTTGACCTTCATCTTTTCCATTTCTCATTCAATAAACTTTGGAATTTGGAGCCTCTGTTAAGAGTATCTAATTCTTCAATTGCTTGATTAAGGTGTACATGTCTTTTCTCTTTTCTTATCTTTGTTACCTAGCTTTTATATTTCCAAAGGTCAACAGTATTTGTCATAAGCTATGCTGGTATATTAGCTAAGCATCCTTATCATATCCTGGGAATGTTGGGAATGCCATATACAGATATAGTCATCCACCTTTATGCAAGATACTGTTTTTATTTATTTATTCCATTCATATATTTAATGGTCGGGGAGTTTATTTAAAAATGAGTGTAGCATCATTTGAATTATTGGAAGTGGTTTCAATCCAACTACAGTTATTAAATTTATAGCAATTGTGAACTTAAGAAATCAGAAGATATTTAGTATATACAAGCATGTGTCTCTTGCCTCGTATGTATCTGGTTGTAAGCCAATGCATTCGACGATTCCTCAATGTGATGTAGTTCATGGGTAAAATAAAGTTTATCACATTACTGATTCATAGATTTAGTTGTATCATTTTCAAATGCCATAAGAGTTTACTTTTCAAAGATAATTCTCGTTATTTTCCTAAAGAGGAGTTATGGTAAGAATATTTAGCGTTATGTTATCAGGATAACTATCTAGCTTACCTCCTCGATTACCAGTGTAAAAGTTGGTTTTATGCCATGGTCTAGTTTTATAATTTATTAGGTTGATCTTCCTTTATTTTGTTTTATTTCTCATAATAATTCTCCTATTAATTTGCAGATTTGTTGATGAAGCTTATGAAAAAGGTGTCCCAGTAGTGATGCTGACATCATACTGTAAATGTGGGGAAAAACCAGCCAGGTTTACTGCTAATTACAACTCAGTTTTGCATTTCAAATATGAATCTGTAAGTTTTATTTTAACACTAAGTTCCTTTCCATAGCTCTAAGTGAGGTATGACTGAATCAAACTGAAAAAGTGAAGTCTAACATCTAAAGACTGAAATTGCTTTTGCTGAACACTTAAGATTGTTGGATTTCCGGAGCTGCCAGTGTCAAATTTCCTTCCCTTGAAGAACCCAAGGGTGTGACCTAGCAGTCACCCCTAGTGGATGAAAACAATGGGAGACCAAGGTTCAAATCCCAGCAAGACAAAAAAACACTTGGTGATTCTTCCCATTTGGCAAACTTGGTGGACAGAGCTACCCGGTACATGTGCTAGTGGGGAGTAGCAGATACCCGGTGGAATAGTCGAGGTGTTCGCAAGTTGGCTCTGATACCACCTTTAAAACAAAAAAGAGGGAAAAGGTTCATATTTACCCCCAAAGTATCCAATTTGTCATACATTTGCCCTTCGCTTGACTAGCGTTCCATGAAAGCTCTCACTGTTATCTTTCATCTCAAATATGCTCCTCCAACTAACGTTCGTCTAGTTTGGCTCTGAAATTTGTCGCGATGAAGCCGTACGGACAGACAAAAGATCCAGTTTTATCCCTAAAACTATCAAATAGGTTTATATATAGTTATATACCCTCTTATATAATTTTAAGCAAACAACAGAAAGTCCAAATATACTCCCGAGCAATAGAAAAATGTCCAAATAATACCGCTATGTGGCTTCCATTGTATTAGCCGAATCAGACCATGTTTCCACAATGGAAAATCGTTAGTCATAGGGGCATATTTGGGACAAAAAATATTGTGGGGGCTTTCATGGACGGATGGGTGAACAGAGGGAAAATGTAAGACAAATCACAAACGTTAGGGGTATATTTGGACCATTTCCCTAAAGAAAATTTTCCATTCTTGAATCTAGATGATAAAATTTTATAGATAACAACTATGTGGTCTTATTATGGACTTTGTTGCTTGAATGTATTACAGAAATTAAACAATTTCACGGAAAATATTTTTTTTATGTAATTTATGAAATATTAGAAAATAATGAAGTCTCCAAAATAAGTAGCAAAATTATATAAACGTTTGGTTGTTGAACATGCTTTAGTTTTCAATATTTAGTTAGTTCTTAGTAGGCTACTATGCTTACTAATCTTCTTTAGGCTAACACCTCTAATATCAACAATTAGCTTTAGAGAATTTTGGGTGAATGCAATAAAGAAACAACCTATAACATGTTCTTTGTGCATAAACTGAATTTAGTTCATTGAATAATAAATAGGGCAGGGAAGCGGGAAGGAGAATAAGTAAATTTTTGAAAATGCAACTGATTTAGCATTCGTCTGAATGGTAGAAGATGAATGAAGTTTGAATCATTTGTTGCTAAAGACTTCTAACCTCTGGCAGACACTAGGAATAACTTGAGAAGTGCTGTCACCTTAGCATCTGACCTTTTCCTAGGTAAAGCTAGTTTTGTAACAGATAAGTGAAATGACTGTTGTTGGCATGTGTAGTAATTCCATAACAGTGTTTTACTGCATGCATTCTAACAATTAAAGAAAGAGTAACCAGTTGGTTGATTCACTACAGATCCATCATTGAGAAGCTTGGAAATGATAAAAAGGCAAGGATAAAAATACTTGGAATGGAGGAGGTAAAGCAAAGTTTCTATGGCCAACTTGTATTTGGTGAAGGAGTGGCGTCTGACCTAGGTGAGCAACTGGCTAAAGAAGCAAGAAAAGCAGGTAAATTGCATCGACAATCTGGTAAATTTCATTGCATAAGCTGGTTGTTTCTCTTTTACCATATCTCACTATAAGAAACTGCATACCTCTATATTGTTTTGGTCCAGTTTCTGCAGAGGAGCAAAGAATTGCTAAGGAGGTTGCTTCCATGCTAAAGTTGAGTGTCGACATTGATACAACTTCAAGTGAAGAGTTAGTCCTATCATTCTCTTCATTTTTTTCTTTTTTGGGTTGTTTTGATGGATACATCTTCAGTTTCACACTGTATGACATCATATTACCTGGATGAAGATGCTTGATGGAACTTATCAAAAATCAATAAATCAACTACACTTCAATCTTGACATAGTTGGGATCTTATCAACAATTTAAAAAAAAAATTGAAGATGGTTGATGCAGGGCGCCTCCCACATGCTTTGGAGCTGGAGATTTCATGTATCTAGTTGGTAGTTTGAGATATGCCAAAGGGAGAAAAGAAATTATTTTCTATGAATTAACCCATTTTATCCGAGTTGTCAGGAAAAAAAATATCTGGTGCAAAGAGTACTTCCTCTCCTTTTTTTTCTGGTAGATCGTAGTAAGCATGTGCTTCTTACTGATCTCATATGTGCTATTACAGACCTTGTTACATGGACTAAGATACAAATATTGGCTGGAGGTTTTTATCCGATAGATGTAAGATCAGTTGTATGCAAGTTTTTACAGTGTATTCTGAAGGATCATGCCAAATCGTAAGAAGGTGATCTTTCGAAATCACATTGGCCAAACTAGTAGGTGATCTTTCTATTTGTTAAAGAGCATCTTTAAATCATAAGAACAACTGCTGAATCGTTAGGGTTACACGGAAGTGAATGCAACTACTAAATATTATTACAGATTCATATGCTGACCTGGTACCTGTTGTTTGTGGGAGGTAGCAGGTATCCTGTGGAATAAGTCGAGGTGCTAAGCTGGCCCGGACACCACGATTATCCCAAAAAAAGAAAAAAGAAGAATCTGTAGTGAAATAGCCATATACCAATGTCGTACCTGTTGGACACCGGTATATCAAAGGAAAAATAAGAGTCCACGCAATATACTGGATCATATAGCTCGAGTTTGGAGCTATTTGTAGTTCAAGCCAGAATATTCAGAAACATGTGGGGACGATTAATTTGCAAATTCATGCATATTTGTATTGAGTGCATAGTACAATTTGGCACACAGCAAGTCTGCACCAGTTTGGTTAATTACTGGCTGGTAAATGTGGTCAAGTCTAATACTTCATCTTCGTCTAATGTAGAATGAAGAATGTTGTGGCTGCATTACGGGCAGGGGCAGAATATGCTAATGTGCCTGTGGATAATTGCGTGCTTGTTGCCGGAAGTCAATCTGGGGTTGCTGGAGCAAAGCGAATTGGCATGCCTTGCGTTGTGGTCCGGAGCAGGTAGATTTTTCAATCACAAATTTAATTACCAAAATCTTGAATGCAGTAGAAATACGTTCTCTATCTTTAGCGGTAGGCATTTATCAATCAATTAACTACCTCTATCCCAAATAAGTAGGGATCGGCTATATAAATCCTATGTAACCATTATGTTCTTTATCGGTTCATTTCATATCAGTACTAAATAATTTCCTTTTAAGGGAAATTAGGGGTTCCTAGTAAAAGAGGTTCTCTAAATTTTGCCCTTATCCAACATGAACATACAAGTCTCTAACCAGAATAAAAGGACTCTTAAGAAAAACAGTGGACGACATCGGCAGCCCCTTTAACTTATTTTCACTTTCCACTTTAACACTTATTCTTAAGGTCTTTCCATTAAACACTCCAATCAACCCTTTAATGTGTCATCCAAACACTAAAATTTTAGGCAGCCAAACACGATAGATGCGCGTAATTCACACGCCAGAATAACCAATAAGAAAAAGACACGTGGATTTAACTTCAAAAGGAAACTTTTAAAAAAAGAAAAAAGTTAAAAGGAAAAGAACCCTCCGTCATCTTCCCGACCCCCCCAACCCAAACTTCTTCTGCCAGTACAGTAAAAACGTGGGTCTCTTCTTCACCATTCTTTCATCTTTCCTTTTAATAATCAAACAAATTCTTCCACAAACCTCCAAGTTATACATTCAGTTATTTAACATTGGTAGATCTGAAATATAACAAAACGAAAAATTATAAGTGAGTGAATTGCACGATCATTACCTGGATGGACATAAAGCGCCAGAGGTTCTTCCAGGTTGTAATCTATCTCCCCACTAAAATTTGGAGCATTTCAACTTCAAAAATGGCAACTCCGATGAAGCTCCAAGCTCCGGCGAGCTCTATTTGTCCAGTAATGGTGTTCAAGCCAATCAAATGCAGCAAAACCAATGCCAAATAGTTTCTGCACCTCGGGGGAGTGTTTCTAACCCCTCTTCTTCAGGTTTGATTCACTCAACTGCGACGAATTTGAAAAATGGAGAATTTGGCAAGTTGAGCATACAAAGTGTTCGACAAAATGCCAGTTCCAATTTCACGCCAATTTTGACAGGGTTCAGATATTGTACATGCTTCTTCTCATCAAATACAACCCCCCCATATAGTTTTTGAGAAAGAACAGTTGGACCGATTTGAGTAGTTCTTGTTCATATATGAACTCTAAATTTTTCGGCCAGAATGCTACTCTTAGCCATGGCTGTTTTTGAGTAAGTCTTAAAATGGAAGCTTGGATCTTAAAGACGAGATAATCATTAAATTCTATGTATTAAATCAGAAGCTTCGATCTTGAAACAGAAGCTTGGCATAACTTAGAATTACTCCTTTGTGTACATAATATTTTTATCCTTCACTGAAAGTTTAAAAGAGAAGTTTAGTGGAAAATTTTCTGGCAAAAACTATTTACTTTCTGGCAATAAATATGAGGAATTTGTTTTTTGGACCATTTCACGCGCTTGAAAAATGTGAGAAACATTCATCTTGCCGTGTCATGGCGTAGCTGGTAAAGTTGCCCCTTATTCACCTTGCCATGTCAGCTTTTTGTGTCTAGATGACACACTAAAGGGCTGATTGGAGTGTTTAAGTGGAACGACCTTAAGAATAAGTGTTAAAGTGGAAAGTGAAAACAAGTTAAAGGGGATGTCGATGTACTTAAGTATAACAACAAACAGTACTTAATTCCATGTTAGCTAATTTACGTGCTGTTTAAACGTTATATTAGCATAAATGTTGATGGACATGTTTTTTGAATAATAATATCCTTTTTGTTGATGTGTAAAAGTTCGACCGCCAGAGCTGAGTTTCCTGGAGCTAAAGCGGTAATGGATGGATTTGGTGGTGGAGATCTGTCAATTTCTAGGCTACAACAAATACAGAGGTCCTGATGTTTGATTCAAAAGCTAATTGCTTCAAAAAAATTCAGCGAGTGTAATTGTGATGCTGTAAAATTAGTTATATGAGATATGTACTGTAAGTAAAATGTATTGCTCTAGCAGCCATTTACTTTCTATAATTATCCATTTATGGAATTACTTCTCAATTTTGAGCTTCATTCCACCTTTCTGGAAAATTTCAAACTTTCTGGTGTTATTCTTAATCTTCATTATGCTGTTGTGATTCCAACTACATGTCTGAATGAGCATTTCTCTTTTTGGACAATGTTAATGTTTAAGTAGATTATTTCTTTGTCCCTCACTAAAAAAAAACTCAGAGATGAGTTTGTTTATAAGGCGGAACTCTAAAATGCTTGTTAAGTATCTGCAAAAATGCAATCGACTAGGTACATCTTGCCCCATTGAAGTTCGGAGTTTTAACTATAAAAAATGTTATCTGTCTAATTAGTTGGATGAACGTTACGTCTATCTATGGCTTAAAATGGGCACAACTCAAATCAACCCATAAAAAAGGTTGGGTGAAAAGCCAAAGCATTTTTATTACAGGCTACAATTTTACTTTACGCTGCAATTAATCATTTTAATAACTTAATTATACAGTTCCAGGTTAAAGAAAACCAAAGGAAAAGTACTTAACTAGTTCTAAGCTGGGACATATGAGTTATTGCTTGTTACTCAACTAGGATAAGTTTTCTGAATAAATATCCTATACAGATATAATTTGCTAAACATATCTACGAAATTCATCCTTCATGAAATTAATCAAGGTTGAAGTATATGAATTTTCTACAACTCTGCAATATTCTTTCCACCACCGCATGAAGCTGCTTTGAGGCAAGAAAATCTCAGGAGACACCAAGAAGTTATTAATCATGTCCATTACATACTGCTCAAACTTGATCAGGTTTTCTCTAGCTGATTCTTGGTCTTGTGCGCTGCTTTGTCGATCCTTCAACACTTCACAAGAAATCACAGCTTCCTCAACATGAGCCCAAAAGCAAGAATCAACCGTAAGACTAGACGCTTGAGTTCTCTGATATGCATGAAGATTTTCATAAGTTAACCATTCCTCCAACAATTTGTGGTGTTCAGATCTTCCATGACTAATATAATCTTTCTTTCCCCTACCATAATACTCTGCTATGTCGAGTGGTTCAACCATCCTTCGGTAGTTTGTTCCTGCATAAAGCCAATGCGTTCGGAGACTTTTCCCCTCTTTCCAAGGCATATTTTCTACTTCAGCTACCATTCTTTTCCAGAACAGTTTCAAAGTTCTTTGATGCTTGATTACCTGTTCTGTGCTTTCAATCTCGTCTCTGCTTCTGGAACGTCTGAGCTTATATTTGTCATAATGCCCAGCCTCTTCCGAAGAGTTCTTCATGTGCCATTCAAGGTAGGACATGGACTTTTTAAGTGTACTTAGTTTCTTGGAGGGATCAAAAACATTCTGCCTGTGTTTAGCCTGAACCTCATCCCTTTTCGCAATATTCATTGCAAGATAGCTCATGTCAACATTTTCCTGCTGCAGTTGCAGTTAGAGGCAAAAATATAAAGTTTGGAGACCAGAAAAAAGAAAAAGAAAGAGGACTACTAAAAAAGGAATAAAGTTTTCTGGAGTGTTATAGCCCATTTGATCAAGAAATGCAATTTTTTGCCTCAAGTATATTTCATGTCCATAGCTTTCCTAGGCCCTAGCCCACCAACATACATAGCCTTATTCTCTCATCAATGCTTGAACAGAATTCTTTCGTCACAACTTGTATATGCGCCTGAATGACTCATACTGTTTTTATCTTTCCTCAATTCATACTGTACTTCAGTAAGATGTTAATACTCATGCTCGCGATCCATCAAAGTGGAACAACACAATTTGAACAATTAGCAATTGAGTGTATTTACCTGTAACTTTCCAACTCCAGCTGCTTCTAGCAATAGATATGTTCCTGCTTGAAGTGGATTGCCTATTGAGTCAGGCAGTTCTGAGATTCCCCTGCAAATAGCTTTGCTCCTTAGATGTTCCAAGATACGTCCATAATCAATAACCTGAGAGCAGTTGTTTAGGTTTTGACATTCAGCACATCTTGAGCTCATTATCATCAACAACTCCAGAATCGATTGTGGTTCGTCGAAGCAAGAGAAACCTGATTCAGAGCTGAAGAGATAGGTACAGAATGGCATGTAACAGGTTGGAGTAGTCAAGGTAGCAGCGGAGGCATTATGGTCTGAGATCAGAAAACCTGGAATTGGATCTTTGTCTGAGACCACGTGCAAGAAGCACGAACTCCAGGCGGAACGCTCTGATATGGCCTTTTGAAAGTCATTGTTACCAAGAAGTGGAGAGCCAAAAGTAATGCAGAGGAGACGCTGCACATCATATCTGGGAAGGCTATCAAGCAGCCACAAAGTGAATAGAGACGCAACAGATCCTCCCAGACAATGTCCAGTTACAATTAGAGGCTGGTGGCTGGTGAACTACATCGAAGCAAACAAAGCAAAAAACACCAAAATTAGTTACACATATAAGAGAAAATCCAGCCGACAGTTTTACACTTTATTTGCAAATACAAACTGGAGGGGAATCATTATTATCTTTCCTCCATAACTGGTGTTTGGTTACTACTATTATTGATCCTCCCTACTAAAGAAGGGATAATTAAACTTTAGCTACTTGTCTATTGAAGACATTAGCGATTCCATTTGCAAGCTGAAGCGCATGAAGCCCCACGCTAATATGGGTATAAACCCAAAAAAGTGATCCGTCTATGGGTAATATACCTTCTATTGATAGCTGTATTATATGGGATGTCATTGTATGTGACAGTTGGTCTCAACATGATCCATGGACCAAAACACGAGATAATTTTTGTTTATTTCTTTTGTAATTTACAGTTCTTTATTTATCAATCCTTTCTAATCTCATTAAATTGTCTCCTCATAACCTTCTCATACAAAATCAAACTTTATAAAAACCATACCTTTTAAATGATTCCTTAATAACTTTAATCTGTATATTCTCTACATCACAAATAAAATAATCAACTCAAGACTACATTTTTAATTGACTCCAATTGACTAACAAATTGTTCCATTTCGGAAACACATAGAATATATATTCAAAATTTCAAGAATGCAAATACATACGGTAATGCTCAATATACATGTAAGAAAAAGGGAAACTTAAACAATTCACGGCAGTGTACCTGCTGTTTGAGAAGAGAGAGCTCATTCTCAAGAGAAGCGAAAAGGGTAAAAGCAGCTTTATGAAGGGAAACGGAACTGTTACTTTTAGTGCAGAGAAAATCAAAGGACGTAATTGCATCAGAAGGAGCCAGATCTCTAAACTCTTCTTCTTGCAACTGATTTACAGAACAATTGGGTGAGCATACAAAAGCAATAATAAAACCCTTTGATGGTGGATATTCATAAACTTGGTATTTAACAGAGAAAGGAAGAGATGGGTTCTGATCCAACAAAAGGGTGTCTTTTTGAAGCTTTGAGATTGCGTCCCATGAATGATTTAATAGGTCTGATCCTACCAATAGATTGCCCAATTCCAGCCCAGTGCTATACCTGGAATTGAAGATGAAGATCTATAAAAATTAGAATCATTGACTGAAGACTATAATACTACGGAGAAGTTTAATTACTAGTACTGGTGATTGCTTACAGGGACACCATTGGTGGAGAGCAGCTTCAGACACAAACTGGGTTGTCAACAACGCGTGGGAATAACTAATTCCTGAATATATATTATTCATCATGTGTAGCATTTCCTTTCCTTTTCCTTTTAAAAAAGAAACAAAAAATTATATGATAAATATACAATTATGCACATTTGGAAAATGTTTTTTCTAGTTTTTTATTCTTGACGAATTTATTCTTATGTTATCAAGTTATTCTTATGTTAGTGGACTTGTGTCAACCATTCAAGAGTTGCTAACCAAGTGTGAACACAGACTGTAACATTTGGTTTAATTAGTGTCATGAATGGAGAGGCGAGGATATAGAAGACGACAATTTTACCTCTACATTAGAGCACCTAGTAACCTCTATCATTCTCGGCATTCAGCTTTGTATATAAAGTCGTCTTTATTAGGGAATATTTTATCCGCAATATGAAACTTGTTAGTAATCTATATTGCTGTAATATAAAATAATAAATTTTCTGTAAATACAGAAACAGTGAGAAACCTTATTAGCGCATGCTCTAGCGCGGGATTAGCGCGGCCGCGCTAGTAGAATTTACCAGGGATAGTGAGAAACCTGACTAGTGCGTGTTGAGCGCGGGCGTGCTAGTCCAGGCGTCCTTAGATTTTCTTAAGAGAAAAAAAAATAATATAAGAATAAACCGAGCCCACTGAATACTATTGTGTCTTTAAGGAAATTATTCCCCTCAAGTACCCGAGATTTTGGAATATATCCTTCCAGGATAGAACGATTTAACTCACCAGCGTATCGGTACCAAAAACTCCGGTGATCAGCGAACTACTTGATGGTCGTAAAACACACTGGAATAGTTTTGTGCAGAAGAAGAAGAAGAAGAAGAAGATCAGAAAATTTAGTAAGTAAAGATTCTGGGATTCAAGGCATATTTATAGCCAATTTGGAATTGTTTCTGATTTTGTAACCTTTCAGAACAGTCATAACTGTTGGAACAGGTGTGAAGATTGCGGAAAAATTAAAAACGGATTTAAAATAATCCAGGAAAGAAAAACGGAGCGGACCTTTGTCTAAAAAAATTAATCAATCAATCGTTGACCGAAGCCGAGCGACAACGACGACGGCACGAGACATGCTTTCTTCTCAACTCTTTAAGTGCTAGAAGAAGAGTTTCTCTATATATACACATAAATTTTCTTTCCTTCTTCCAATGAGGGACAAAGTGCACTAATTCAAAATTTCACTTCCCTTCATTTCTTTTCTCACTATTTTCTATCCACTCTTTTCAAGCTACACAAAGCTTAAAATTAAGTTACACTAAACTTAAAGACGAACTTTCCAACGAGAATTCGAAATTAGTCGGGCAGTGAAAAGTAAGCTCTATCATTGTCTCTTGTTCAAGAATGATTTCAGCAATGTCAACAGAAAAAAGGCCATCATGTCCCTCAGATTTTTAACATTCTTTTATTTATTTATTTTAATGTCCTAACTTAGTAAAGTTAACACATAATTATATATGAGTTATTTCACAATTAACGCAAATTGATTCTCACCATTCTTTTTGTTGAAGAATTTTATGTAGGATGCTAAAAGAAACATGAAAAAAAAAAAACAATAGTAAAATTGTTGTCATGTGTAAACAAGTCGACTTCACACTCTCTCTTTGATTTGTGACTGATTAGTGAATACGACATTTTTGTTGAAAACTCCTGAACACTCTTTTACTTGCTAGTCTCGTTTACATAATCTTCTCTATAATAATAAAAACAAAACCTTATTCAGGTTAAGATACTTGCATGCATTAGAAGTACGCATAAGAAAGGAAGATTAGGTCAAGCTTTACCTTTTGACTAGTAGATTAGAGAATGGTAGATGAGAGCAGTATATATTTAGTAACTTAATACCTATATATATATAGCTCCAACTCAAGATTGAAAGTAAATTGAAGCTGTTTCAAAATTGTGATTGTTCGTATAAGGGACTTGGTTAGGTTTGGTTAATCTAGCCTAAGTAAAATTATGGGACCAGGAGGACCGGGGCCAGGACCAGGACCAGGATCCGGACCAGGGCCTAGATGGGGTCCTCCTCTAGGTCTCGGAGGACTCCCAATGCCAGGACCTTGTGGCTTCTTTGGTGGTTTATGTGATTTTATAGGTTCTTGGTAAGTCATTTTGGAACCAATAGTTTTCTTCTAGATGTTTTTACGAATATTTTTTGAATCATTAAGGAGAAAAAATAAATAAAATATTTGGACTAGAAAACAATTTGGTTTTGCTTTGTTTTTATTTGGGTGTTTTTCTATAAGCTTGTGTTTCTTGAATGTTTAAATATTACTCACCATCAAATTATTGTTGCTTAAGCTAATTGTTATTGAACTGAACTTAAATGTTTTGCATGTTTAAATTTGTACAGCCTGAGCTTCTTCTGCTGTTGCTGGTTACTGCAAGATTGTTTTAGGGGCTCAATGGGCTTTTACGGGCCTCCAGGACCTTTTGGGCCGCCTCCGCTATGATCCAGTGGGTTGGTCCAATAAGGAATTATAGAAAGACATGGCACATTATGGGATGAAGGATGCCTTTATTGATATTTATAAACTACAAATAGCAAAATATACCTATCCTGCCTCTTTTCTAATTGGCTTGAGAGCTTGTTTCAATTTATAATATCATGATTGTTAATTACAAAAATGTCCCTATCATATCTCTTGCTACTATAGACTATATTTCCAACCATACAGAATGATAACAAAGACTTCGAAACTTCGATCTACGTTTTATTTTCCCAACATATAGACATACGAAATTACTCACACGTTTAACCTTTTAATGATTAATGAATAATATTTTCTTTATTTCACTTTATGTGGCATGTTCGCGTACAAAATTCAAATTACATTAATTTTGATGTGTATTTAGACAATATTTTAACTTTTTGACACAAAATTAATATATTTCAATAATTAGTACTTGAAATAATAGTCAAACAAAAGAAATTCTACGTTCCAATTAGTAATAGTGCTCCATGAAATTAGTGGTGTATCTATGTGGAGGAGCGTGAGGCATATGAACTCATGCTCTTGTCCCTTTAATATGTATAATAATTATATATTTTTTGAAAATTATATATGTGTGTGGCACGAGTGTGTGTGTGCAGGTTCAAAGAGTCCTATGGCACAATGATTGTTGAATGCACCTTTACAAGTAAAATTGGGGATTCAAATCACGTGTCTATCTTGTTATTTTTTTCTTCTTTTTTTTTACAAGTATCTATGAGTGCGTCGCACGTTAATAATGGCATGTGATGATTTAAACATTGATTTATATAAAAGAACAATAAAATTTAATTAATAAGAGAAATTTTATGGATAATAATACAACAATCATCTAAATGCCGAAAAATATTATTACATTAGCATAATACATGAATTTAAAATAAAAGGGCATCATCAAAACTTACACAAATGATCAATTTTGTCATGTTAGTTATATAATTATGTATTATAGTCTAAAAGTATTTAATGTGATGGTATCTTAACGAACACTTCTTTGTGGACAATATTTTTTTGTGTATATATGTTTCTTCCTAATGCTTTGATTGTTATGCCTTAACCAAAACTCTTGTTGTCGATCTCGATATCCCTCTTAAAAGTGCAAACAGTTGTTCGTGCAAGAAAATATATAGCGGTAAATATAGTCCAATATTTAGGATATTTGATCTTGTACTTTATTTATTATATTTGCAAAACATAAACATACTAAAAATTATTTCCGCACAAGCTTAAAAGGATATTCCTTAGTTTCGAAAGAAGAAAGTTGAATTCAGAGATAATAATATACTTAGAAGTACATTGACCAGTATCATAATTTTTGCATGTATGACGTTATTTCAAAACTTATATATACCATTTGTGTGCTATTATATAAGCTAATCGGCGTATTAAGTTTTTCAGTAGCATGACAGACATATTTTTCTTCAAATTCAACCTTTATACAATGGAAGATGAACTTAGTCTATTATATATACGGTGACACTAACATACGTAAGAAATAATAAACTTGACAACAAACAGGTATGGTAGAAGGCCGTTTGGTATTAAAGTATTTGAGTATCTTCTTCGTTGGAATTCTAGGTATCATTTTCTGCTAAGTCAAAAACAGAAAAATATTTTGTTTTCCTATAAAATTTTGCAATCAACCTTTTATTTGGTGGATCAACATATTCATTTATGCTAGCTAGCATGTCCTTTTAATAATATCATTGGATTTGCATAAATTGTGTTCTAATCTAATGATATAAACATTTCTCTTATTAGATGCACACTATTACCATTGTGATTGATAACCAAGTGCTCAGGAAGAATTAAATTATCTTTATTAGATGCTCTTATTCGTTTCCGACATGAAGCAAGAAGACTTGTTCTTACTTTATATTTCTTGTCAGTTGAATCTTTTTCATTTGAGATCAGAAGTATAACTTTGGCAAGCTAGCTTTTACAGTCTCTGCTTTGGTCGATTTTGGAATTAATGATAATACTTGACATAAATTACCTCTTAAAGCATTAATTTTTCACCAAATTGTTCATTAATATCCAATATATCTCTAGAGCTCCATTTGATACTTAGTCATAAGTGCTTCATCCTATATTATCAATTTTGATTTCCTTCTAAATTTAGCATCATCGCTCTGCTTTGATATATTTGTAATGTTTATTTAAGTTGTTTGAAGAGGTATATCAAATTTAAAGTGGGTGGCCTCACAATAAAATCATTTTGTTGGTACACCACTTACTTTTATTGCTAACAGTATCAGCCTCTTGATATGATATTTGCAAGTAACGTATGACATAACAATATTATTACGATTCCGCCGAAGCCATCTACAATAATCCCGTTATAGCAGAGCCGACTCTTAAAAATATAGTCTTTAAAGTTTGTTCTTGTTTAGTATTTAGCTTTGATTGTGCTTTCTCGGACACTGTATAGCATTTTGATTCTTAATAATATATTAACCTTTTTGTTTTGTGTTCTAACGCTCTTTATATGGAATAAATTAATGTACCCTTAGATTTTTTAAAACTTGAATAAGAAGTTTACTCTATGATGAATTTAAAAAATAATTGAATTGGATTCTCTAGCTAAATAATTAATTAAGAGATTTAATTATTTGGTTTTAACATAAAAATAATTTATTCTATGTTGATTTAGATCTTAATACTAGTTCATCTTGTTTTGAATATTTAATCTTAATTATAATTTTATTCACCATAATTTTATTTTCAAAGAGTAAAAGATTGATCTGACATTTAACTTTTAAATCTTTATGTGTGTAGAATCATTAGTGGTATTTACTCTTGCCAATTATTTTTTTTTGTCTTTCTCACACATTTATATTCTTTAATATTTTCTTAATTGTTGTTTAATAATTGAGTATTTTTTAATATTACATGAAAAATTAATAAAATAATATTATTTGAGTTGGAAAATAATTTAAATATAATATAAAAATATATTATCATTGGGGTATTTTTTTTCTCTCGATGTCAACTCTTTATGCAGTTTATTTAATATTACTTTTATTTTTTTTAGTATTGGACATTATGAAGTGGTAATATATTGCCAATACGGAGGATTCTCATGAAATTCATTTCATTAAACATTCTTACATATTTTTAGTAAGAATTTAATAGACAAATTTATTAATTTTAAAATCTTAAATACTAAAAATTAGCATAGAAGGTATTGAAGTCCAAAAATAAGTTATTGCAGTTATACTTTTTTCCTATGGGTTCTTTCGTTTAGTATTTTAGAGCTATTTTGGTATATTAGTATTATATTTATGATTTTATAAAAATATAGTCTCTCTCATTTTCTAAATGGATTTGGACAATATAATACATTCTCAAATTTAATTAGTAATTGGACATTATAATATGTTTTCAAATTAAATTAGTAATAATAATTTTTAAGAAGTATATCCTAAAAGTAAAAGGATTACATGACTAAAGATATTTAATTGTTCAATTTTATATGAATTAGACAGCCAAAAAGTAGTTATAATAGTAGGATTCGTAAAGGTAATCATGTAAGATTCCTAGCGTATAGTATTATATCCTAAAACTAATAGGATTATAAGACTAATATCTAGAATTCCGGTTCTGTCCTTTTATTATGAGTTATTATGCTTAATCTTGTAACCGACATTGTATTCATGCTTTTATAATAATATAGATAATTGAGCTCACGGTTTCAAACTCAAGTTTGTGGGCATGTCTAGTTCCCTCTTGTATTATATTATTATTATTATTATTATTATTATTATTATTATTTATTATCTTTTTTATTGTTATTATTATTATCATTTATTTTGTTTGTTCATTTAAAATTTTCACATCAACACATTGAAATCCCTATCCTTTTCTCGTTTGGTCATTGTAAATTTTTATATGATTAACTGAAATATTTATATTAAAATTAATAGCAATGGAGGGTGTAACATATAGTCAACGGGTTTCGTGATCTCCATATTTTTACAGGGTGTATAGATATATATTCTAAAAATTACTAGAATTGCAAAAACAAAAAAATTACTTTGAAATTAAAATTTCAAAATGGTGATGGATTCATAATTGAAGCCATTAAATTTAAATCAAAACTTCAACTCTTTAATAATACACTTATTTTTTAAAATTCTGAAAATTAACTAGTTAGCCCCCAGAGCCTTCTTCCTAGTCCCCACCCCCGACCAACACAGATCACACCGAACCGACTATAACTGTTAACAGAGGTTTTGCCGGAGTTCTCACAGAAGGTGTTTCTCTTCATCGTATGGATCAAATGGTTATGGAAAAGAAGTCACAAGGGTCTAACTGATGTATCTAGAATTTGGTAGTGTAACTTGAATATGGAAATGGAATTGTTTGAAATTGCTTAGAAGTGTTTTATCATGAGTCATATGTTGTGAGGCTTCTGAATCAATTATCCAAAACTTGGATGTGATAGTTGTAAAACAAGAAATAAAGGTGTGAAAAGCAACATATTTACCCATAAAATTGGCACTTGCATTAGCATCAGAACCTGAAGTACTTATGTTTCCAGCCTGCACAGATTGTATCATCTGAATCAGCTGCTCACACTGTTCTTTTGTGAACCTATGTGGATTCATTAGACTAGGTGCAACACCTCCAGTGACAACTTCTCCTCCTCCTGATGGTTCACCTTCCTCAATCACTGCTGCATTAGCCTGAACATTTTCAAAGTTTCTTTTGGCTTAGTGAACTTGAAAGGCGGTGGGTAACCAACTAGTTTATAACATTTCTCTTTCTGGTGTCCCTGCTTCTTACAGTATGAGAAGAAGTTTTTTTTTCTTGTTTCAGTGTTACTGTTATGATTTTCACCCTTATACTCACTGTTAGATTTTTGTGCATTCCATTTTTGTGCATTAACATTGAAAGCACTAGGCTCAGTTGATACATGGTGACCAGAATGTACCTCTCTTTGAGATTCTTCATGTAAAATGATTGAATAAGCTTGTGATGTGGAAGGGAGGGGCTTCATTATGAGGATGTTTCCCCTTACTCCAGAATATTCCTCATTGATCCCCATCAAGAACTGGATTAGCTTTTGATCTTCATTCATTTTGTGATTGTGAGTTTTTGCTCCACATTTGCACTCACACCCACAAGTCATGAATGCATTAAGAACTTTCATTTGATCCCAGATTATTTTATGCCTAATAAAGTATGGCCCAACATCATTTGTTCCTTGCAAAATATTGTTAAGTTCTCTTTGCAGCTGGAACAACTTTTCACCATCAGCCTGGCCATATTTTTGTTCCAGCTCAGCCCAAAGTTCTTCAACTGTATGAGAGTAAATGACACTATTTGCTATATCCTTGCTTAAGGAGTTTAATAGCCAAGCAATGACCATGTCATTACATCTCCTCCACTGTGCAAACAAAGTTAAGTTCTCAACTGGCTTTTAACATGAACCATTGATGAATCCTAGCTTGTTTTTATAAAAAAAAAAAAGATTAATACCCCCATTATCCAATTTCCATAACTAGTTCCATCAAAACTGACATTAATAAGGTTCATTATAGGATCCCCATTATCCAATTTCCATAACTAGTTCCATCAAAACTGATATTAATAAGGTTCATTCTAGGAGAATCACAAGAGTTGAGAAAATATGGATGAGTTCCATCCACCAGATTTGAAGCTACTACTGTGGTGTTCCCAACAACAACATCAAGGATAGTCCCAGGTGTGATTTCTCCAGATGAAATACCATATTCTGAAGCAACAACCATAGTAAGGAAATGATTGAACAAAAGAGATAAAGGAAAATAAAAAATGGAGGAAACAAAAAAAGATAGAGAAATAAGATCTCTAAATTACAGCACCTGCTCCTGATACCATGAAACCAATAGGAATCTTTTACATTACTTTGAAACGTTCTGTATTTACATTGTATATGTACCCCTACTTATACAAAAGGGAAAAACAAAAAGACAAAGACCTATAACCAATTATATACAATGGACATCTATATTTTGTACAATGGACAGCTATATGTGAGACAAAATTAGAGGAAGAATGGTATTATTCTAATCAACAATTCTAGATTGTTCCATAGTATTATCTTTATGTCTTGATATTTCTACTGCTTGCTCAATCTGACTATGAACTTGGGCTTAAGTATAAATAAGCAGTCCAGTTGTCTCTCTTGGCCCAACAAGACTGGACCAAATATTAGTCGGCCCAAATTCTAGATACATCAGTTAGACCCTTGTGACTTCTTTTCCATAACCCTTTGATCCATATGATTAAGAAACACCTTCTGTGAGAACTCCGGCAAAACCATTTGATCTGTACGATGAAGATAATACTTTGGAACAATCTAGAGTTGAATCAGTTCTAGCGGATGGGCTACACAGATCTTCTAGAGAGAATCATACACCTAAATAATCAGATTACATGTGTGGTGCTGCTTATTCAGTAATTTTACCACGTTTCACTCTTACTCTTTCTCTGCACTTTCTCAACCAAATCAACAGTTTGTTAACTTTATATGCCAAATTTCTGAGCCAAATTCTTACCAAGAAGCGGCCATTTATCCTGGTTTGCAAGCAACTATGGCAAAAGAGCTAGAGGCATTAGAATCCAATTGCACCTGGGAAGTAGTTCAACTCCCTTTTGGAAGGAAAACATTACCCTGCAAATGGGTGTACAAAGTTGAAGTCAAATCTGATGGAAGTTTGGAAAGACTCAAAGCAAGGATAGTAATATGAGGAGATACACAACGAGAGGGAATAAACTACACATAGACATTTTCACCAGTGGTAAAAATGACAACTACCAGATGTTTGTTAACTGTTGCAGTGAAGAAATGATGGAAATTATACCAGTTAGATGTTAATAACGCCTTCTTATATGGAGACTTGGACGAGGAAGTGTTTATGAAGTTTCCACCAGGAGTTGCACTTCCAAGATCTTCCCATGTCTGTCGTCTTCTCAAGTCCCTCTATGGTTTGAAACAGGCAACACGCCAATGGTATGCTCGACTATCCTCTACTTTAGGATCCAGAGGTTTCACCTCCTCGGTCAACGACTACTCCTTGTTCTTCAAAACTTCTGGGACTCTAACGAATATATTAGCCATATATGTTGATGACATTCTCCTACAAGATACAATCAAGAAGAAATGAGATAAAATCATTCCTTGATTCTGAATTTCGAATTAAGGACCTAGGAGAAGCAAGTTATTTTCTAGGTATGGAAATTTTACACGAACCCGGAGGTATCATTTTGACTTAGAGGAAATTTGAAATTGACCTCATTTTCGAGTTTGATTCTCTACAATCAAGAGATGTTTCCAATCCACTTGATTCAAACATTAAGCCTACTACTGATTCTGGTGAGCTTTTGCCGGATCCTACCATTTATCAGAGGCTCTTGGGGAAGCTAAATTTCTTCAAAAATACCCGACCAGATTTATCATTTTCTATACAGAATTTGAGCCAATATATGCAATCTCCAAGATCTGGACACTATCAGGCAGCTTTACATACTCTTTGATATGTTCGAAATGATCCAAGTTTGGGACTTTTCTTCCCATCCGAGCCTTCATTTCAGATTTTGGGTTATTGTAATGCAGATTGGGCATCTTGCTCGGATACTCGAAGATCAGTTAGTGGTTTCTTATTAAGAGTAAAAAGGATGCTCTGTCTCCTGGAAATCAAAGAAACAATAGTTATTTCTTTGTCTTCGGCGGAAGCTGAATATCGATCTATCCGACGTTTAGTAGCAGAACTTTCATGGATTGTTCGTTTTCTTGCTGACATATCTATTTCCCCTTCGCTTTCGCTCTCTGTCGGTTGTGACAATCAAGCTGCAATTCACATAGCGAAAAACCCAGTTTTTCACGAACGAACAAAGCATATCGAAATTGATTTCCACATCATCCGCGAAAAACTGCTCGATGGTCTAATTTATTTGTCTTTTGTTCCTACAACATCCCAAAACGCCGATATATTCACAAAAGGGTTGGCAGGACCTCTTCATCGGAGTTTTTTAGGCAAGTTGGGAGTCTGATCTCCGGGATCCACTTGAGGGAGGGGGGGTGTTAACGGAGGTTTTGCCGGAGTTCTCACAGAAGGTGTTTCTCTTCATCGTATGGATCAAATGGTTATGGAAAATAAGTCACAAGGGTCTAACTTATGTATCTAGAATTTGGGTCGGCTAATATTTGGTCCAGTCTTGTTGGACCAAGAGAGACAACTGGACTGCTTTTTTATACTTGAGCCCACATTCATAGTCAGATTGAGAAAACAGTAGAATTATCAAGACATAAAGATAATACTATGGAACAATCTAGAATTGTTGATTAGGATAATACCATTCATCCTCTGATTTTGTCTCACATGTAGATGTCCATTGTACAAAATGTAGTTGTCCATTGTACAAAATTGGTTATAGGTCTTTGTCTTTTTGTTTTTCCCTTTTGTATAAGTAGGTATATATATATAATGTAAATACAGAACATTTAAAAGGAATGCAAAATATTCCTATTGCTTTCAATATTTCCCTCCACAGTCCACCCCCTCTCTCTCCCTCCCTCTCGCTGAGTGAATTTTTTTGGGGGTTGTGGATATGTCAGCTTGAATGGATTTATTTGGCCTTTTCTTATAATGGAAACACTCTCTTCATTATATTAAGTTAACTTCTCTCGTTCTCCATTAATTAGTCTCTTCTTCCAAGCCCCTCCCAATCTATTAGATTAACCTTTCTCTCTGTCACCTCTTTTCTCATATCTTTATGCAACTTTATGGCTATACATAGTTGCTTGAATCACTTAGTCTTATTGGGTTTGAAACTTTCACTTTCAAGATTAAGATTTTTTGAGGAATTTGAGCTAGGGGGAGCTAGCTATAATAAAGATAGTTAAATATGAAGTAAGAAAAGAAGAAAGAGGTTGCTCTTCACTACTTCTCATCATTTCCATTTCTTAACTTTCAAAACCATACATAAACCATTATCATATCATATACCCCAAATACCATACTTTTTCTTATCATACATATTGCAAAACAAGCTAAACAAAAAACACAATTTTTTTCTTTTTACCTAAATTTGATTTATTTTTACTGTTATTTTGCATGGATAACAACTTGATGGATGATCAATGCGGTAGTAGCATGTTGAAGGATTATAGGAAAGGGAATTGGACAGTACAAGAAACTATGGTACTTATAGAAGATAAAAAAAATGGACGATGAAAAGAGAAACAGAAGGCAAGCTAAGGGGATATTAATGAAAGGGGAAAACCAATAGAGCTAAGATGGAAATAGGTAGAGGACTATTGTTGGATAAATTCTTGTTTGAGGAGCCAAAATCAGTGTAATGACAAATGGGTTAATCTCGTGACAGATTTCAAGAAAGTTAGGGAATATGAAACAAGAGAGGCTGAGAAAGCAGCTGGAGTTGGAGAAGAAATAAGATCTTATTGGAAGAATGAGAAGAATGAAAGGAAAGAAAAAAGCTTGCCTACTAATATGTTGCCTGAGATTTATGAGGCATTAGTTGAAGTTGTGGACAGAAAATGTCAAAAAATGTTGCTTGCTTCTTTGCCTCCTACATTGCAACAACAATATACTCAACCTGAAATTACAGCTTTACCACTTCCTGCACCACCATTACCACCCCCAGCAACAACAGCAGTAGCACAAACAACAGTGTATATGATTAAAATCGGGCCCACCCGATTTTACTATTTGATCGGGACTGGTAATTTGTATCGGAGGACAGTTTCATAATGGAACAAATCAAGACACAAGGGTAAGATACCAAGTGCGGAATTGAGGTACCTGTCATGATCGAGGCTTGTAGCAATCGGAGTCAAACGAGACAGACATCGAGAATGATTGGAGATAGCATAATAACGGAAAGGCAATTAGTGTTGAGTGAAATCACATATCCTTAAAACCACAATATAAATTTAGTTGTTATCCAATTTTACGGGTAAACAGTTTGGCGCCCACCGTGGGGACAAGGATAATAGTGATTGCTTAATACTGATTCTGATAACACATACTATTTTACGCTTGTTCTTGTAAGTGTTTTTTCAGGATAAAACATGTCAAACTCACAAACAGCACCCACACATGGTGACAATGATCTCGGTTTTCACGGGAAAAATGACAATATGGCCGCCCCAGGGGTCGAGGTTCCTCAGGATGATCTCGAGGGAACACCGATAGCCAATCCCGTCGACATCAGTTCACATATGCCCTAGATGCAAATTTGGGCGCTTATCCCGAAGGAAGCATATGCAGGGAAGGTCAATCTGGTGGTCGAGGTACGTAGGGCGTAGAAGATGATGGAGTCAGCTTCCATTTGATATTCGAAATGCTACAGGATCAAATGGCCGCTATAGCTCAACCACAAAACTAGCATCGAACGCCGAGAGGGGTCGAACCAAAAGTCGTCCGCAGGATCGAGCCAATGCCGGAAAGATCGAATGCCAATGTATCGGGGACTGACCCCGCCATTATGAAGATGGTGGAGGATCTCACTAAACGAATTGAATCGGGAGAAAATAAAATTGAGGCAAATGATAAGAAAGTAGAGACATATAATTTCCTGGTTGACCAAATACCGGAGGCACCACTGATTTGAAAAGGTATGGACTCAAAGAAGTTTGTGTAGAAGTTGTTCCCCCCAAGTGCGGCTCTGAAGCCCATTCCGAAGAAATTCCGCATGCCGAAAATCCCTAAGTACAATGGAACCACCGATCCTAATGAGCATGTCACCTCCTATACGTGCGCCATAAAAGGAAATGATTTAGAAGATGATGAGATCGAATCTGTTCTACTGAAGAAATTTGGAGAGACTCTATTGAAGGGAGCAATGATTTGATATCACAATCTACCACCTAATTCCATCGATTCCTTCGCCATACTTGTGGACTCTTTCTTAATGGCACATCCGGGGCAATAAAGGTTGCGATTAAGAAGTCGGACCTCTTCAAGGTGAAACAAAAAGACAACGAAATGTTGAGGGAGTTCGTATCTCG
Source organism: Nicotiana knightiana (assembly GCA_005239525.1). Lineage (NCBI taxonomy): Eukaryota > Viridiplantae > Streptophyta > Magnoliopsida > Solanales > Solanaceae > Nicotiana > Nicotiana knightiana. Next base: position 25,643 of record MDKJ01139743.1, read on the forward strand.
GTTCCATATGGAATGCATGGAACTACCACTGGTCACAGATGATTGGGTTGTTCAAGCCTTCACGCAAGGTTTGAACGAACAAACTTCGGTGGCATCATGTCAACTGAAGCAGAATTTAATTGAATATATGGCGGTACCCTGGGCCGATGTGCATAATCGGTACTAGTCAAAGATCAGGGTCGAGGATGGTCAATTGGGGACCCCTTTCGGTTCCATTTATCCGATCAGGCCTGTCGGCAGAAATTAGAGGGATATCAACTGAGAACCTCGGTCGAACAGAGGTCGATATCAACCATACAACACAAATCAAAGAAACAGCGGCCCAGGATGCAATCCCATCCGAAATAGGAGCGATCGAGGATAGAGCTCTCGAGGACTCATGAGAAAAAGTGGTTTTGATAAGCATGCCGATCCCACGTAGGAACCATGATTGTTGGAGTACAACTTCAGTATCGACGCATCGGGTATTGTGTCAGCCATTGGGAGAATCAAAGATACCGATCTTTCCCAAAGAAACCCCAATCAAATATGAAAATACCATGGTACCCATGGCCACAGAATCGAAGACTGCAGACAACTGAGGGAGGAGGTAGCCCGTCTATTCAACGAGGGCCACCTTCGAGAGTTCTTGAGTGATCGAGCTAAGAACCATTTCAGAGACAAGGATGCCAACATGAAAAACGAGCAGGAAGAACCACATCACGTGATTCATATGATTGTTGGTGGGGTCGATATTCCACAAGGGCCCGTGTTGAAACGCAGTAAAGTATCCGTTACTAGGGAAAAATGGACCCGAGATATGTCCCAGAAGGAATCGTATCATTCAACGATGAGGAAGCAGAAGGGATCTCTCAATCCCACAATGATGCTTTGGTAATTTTTATCCTTATGAATAAAATTCAGGTTAAACGTGTTTTAATTGGTCTAGGGAGCTCGGCCAATATTATCCGATCAAGGGTTGTGGAGCAGCTCGACCTACAAGATCAAATCGTACCCACAGCTCGGGTCCTCAATGGTTTCAACATGGCCAGCGAAACAACTAAATGTGAAATTATTTTACCGATAAACGTAGCTGGGAATATTCAAGAAACCAAGTTCCATGTAATCGAGGGCGATATGAGATACAACGCCCTGCTCGAAAGACCCTGGATTCACAATATGAGGGCAGTCCCTTCAACCCTTCACCAAATGCTGAAATTCCCAACGCCGGATGGAGTGAAGACGGTATATGGGGAAAAATATGCTGCAAACGAAATGTTTGCGGTCGATGAGGTAATACCGGTATCAGCGCTTTCGTCAACAAAGGGATCAGAGACGAAAGGAAAACAAGAGGCTAAATTGCAACCACAACCACCAGCCTCGACTCAGTCGGAGAAGCAGGGAACAGATGAGTACGATGAATATTAGATCCCTCGATCCTTCATTATCCCCGAGGATTCCGACGCCACCAAATCACCAGTCAAAGAGCTGGAACATGTCATACTGATCAAATACCTACCCGATCGAAAGGTATACCTGGGTGCAGGGTTAACCCCCGAACTCAGGAAAAAACTAATTAAATTTCTTAACAACAATATGGATTGTTTTGCTTGGTCCCACTTAGATATGACAGGGATCCCACCGGAGATCACAACACATCGATTGAGCCTGGATCCGAAGTTCAGACCGGTAAAACAAAAGAGAAGGCCCCAGTCCGAGGTAAAGCACGCATTCATCAAGGACGAGGTAACCAAACTTCTCAAAATAGGATCCATTCGGGAAGTAAAATATCTCGAATGATTAGCAAACTTAGTTGTAGTCCCTAAAAAAGGGAACAAACTTAGAATGTGCGTAGATTATAAAGATTTAAACAAAGCATGTCCCAAAGACTCTTTTCCTCTGCCGAATATCGATTGCATGATCGATGTCATGGCCGGTCATGACATACTTACTATTATTGATGCCTATTCCGGGTACAATCAAATACAAATGAACACGGAGGACCAGGAAAATACTTTGTTCATCACTAAGTACGACACATATTGTTATAATGTAATGCCGTTTAGACTAAAAAATGTTGGTGAACAAATAGGTAAATCAATGGAGGTCTATATTGATGATACGCTAGTTAAGTCCCTGGGCGTAGAGGACCATTTAACATATTTGCAGGAAACCTTCAATATATTGAGAAAATACAACATGAAGCTTAATCCGGAGAAATGTGCATTCAGGGTCGGTTCAGGAAAGTTCCTCGATTTTATGGTGTCAAATCGAGGGATCAAAATAAAACTCGATAAAATCAAGGTAATCGAATACATCAATTTCGTAGACAGCGTTAAGGCCGTACAAAGATTAACAGAGTGGATAGCCGCCTTAGGCCGGTTTATTTTGAGGTCTTCAGATCGAAGTCACAGGTTCTTTTCACTTCTCAAAAAGAAGAAAAATTTTGCTTGGACCCCCGAATGCCAATAGGCATTGGAAGAATTAAAGCAGTACCTCTCGAGCCCACCATTGCTTCATACTCCAAAAGCAGACGAGCAACTCTACTTATACTTAGCAGTCTCAGAAGTCGAAGTAAGTGGGGTCCTAGTTCGATAGGATCAAGGTACACAATTTCCCGTTTACTATGTTATTCGAACTTTAGGTGAGGCCGAGACCCGGTACCCACACTTAGAAAAATTAGCTCTTGCTCTAATAAGCGCCTCTAGGAAATTAAAACCATATTTTTAGTGTCACCCAATTTGTGTGGTGACCACTTATACTCTTCGTAATATTTTGCATAAGCCCGACTCTCGGGCCTATTGGCCAAATGGGCTGTCGAAATCAATGGGTATGATATCGAGTATCAACCCCGAGCGGCCATTAAGTCTCAAATCTTATCAGACTTTGTGGCCGACTTTACGCCATCCCTCGTACCCAAGATCGAAAAGGAACTGTTGTTAAAAACGGGTACATCTTCGGGGGCGTGGACCCTTTTCATAGATGGTGCTTCGAATGTGAGGGGGTCCGAGCTAGGCATCATTTTGAAGCCGCCCACAAGCAATACAATTAGACAATCTATCAAAACTTCTAAGTTGACTAACAATGAGGTCGAGTATGAGGCCATGATTGCAGGTCCTGAGCTGGCTAAAAGCTTGGGAGCAGAGGTCATCGAGGCCAAATGTGACTCCCTACTTGTGGTAAACCAACTCAACAGAACCTTCGAGGTTCGAGAAGATCGAATGCAGAGGTACTTAGACAAATTGCAGGTAACACTACATTGGTTTAAAGAATGGACTCTGCAACATGTACCTCGAGAACAAAACAGTGAGGCCGACGCCCTTGCAAATTTGGGGTCATCGGTCGAAGACGATGAAATTAGCTCGGGGACTGTCATACAAATTTCAAAGTCAGTAATCGAAGAAGGCCACACCGAAATAAACTCCACAAGCCTAACCTGGGATTGGAGGAATAAATATATCGAGTACCTAAAAAACGGGAAGCTCCCATCGGACCCTAAGGAATCAAGGACTCTACGAACAAAAGTTGCACGATTCACATTGGACGAAGATGGAACAGTATACAAAAGAACGTTCGATGGACCGCTAGCAATATGTTTGGGTCTGGGAGACACCGACTACGTCCTACGAGAAATTCACGAGGGTACTTGTAGAAATCATTCTGGTGCTGAATCACTGGTTCACAAAGTCATCAGAACGGGATACTATTGGTCCAATATAGAAAAAGATACTAAGGAATTCGTTCAAAAGTGCGACAAAGTGCCAAAGATATGCTCCGATGATCCACCAACCCGGAGAGCAACTTAATTCAGTCCTATCCCTATGGCCGTTCATGAAATGGGTAATGGATATCGTCGGCTCGGATATCATCGGCTTTATGTCATCCGCCCCAGGTAAAGCTAAATTTATTTTATTTATGATTGACTATTTCTCTAAGTGGATTGAAGCACAGGCTTCCGAAAAAGTCAGAGAAAAAAAAGTTATAGACTTCATCTGGGACCACATCATATGCCGATTCGGGATGCCTACCGAAATCATATGCGATAATGGAAAACAATTCATCGGCAACAAAATAACAAAGTTTCTCGAAGATCATAAAATAAAAAAGGATCTTGTCAATGTGGTATCATCCTAGTGGGAACGGACAGGCCTAATCAACAAACAAGACCATCATTCAGAATTTAAGGAAAAGATTCAACGAATGCATACGGCCAAAATCGGAGAGTCCGATTTTGAGGCCACTGTGACATTCCGCGCCGGGCCTCGAGAAGCTCGGAGCAGAGTTCGAAGCTTGGCACCGAGGTGCATCCCTTGAGGGAGCATATCGAAGGGTCTATGTGCTCGACCTTGGGGCAGTACAAACCGATGACCAACATGGAAAGGCGGGAAATTCCCAAAGGCACGTGGTTAGAGCTGACCCAGTCTGCAAGAATAGTACAAGTCCGTACTGAGCCATTATATAGTTGTACCAATAGAATTACCTTGTCATAATGACACATGTACTATGTTGAGATTCCCCCCTCCTATATAAAGGGGAACCTTGTCATTTTATAAGACACATGAATATTCAATACCATAGAACATTCTCTACTTTTTTTACTTAAACGTGCTCAACAATTACTCTGCATACTTATTTCTCTTTATTTATTGTCTTCAGCTTATCGGTGTTGGTAGAAGGGCTCAATTGCAATTGATATGGTGTCGTCAGGATTATGTAGATCGGGGTGATGTGGGATAACCTGCAGGTGTATTTTGGAAGTGTGCATTCAGTGATTGGATGAGTTCGAGGCGAATCTTTGCACGTTCGAGGATGAACGTTTGTTTAAGAGGGGGAGAATGTAACGACCTGACCGATCGTTTTGATAATTTAAGCTCAGTTCAGTGGCACAAGGTCTTGAATAGCTTCAAATTATGTATATCAACCTGCGTGCATGGTTGGATTCAGTTACCGGATAATTCAGAGTCGAATTGGAAGAAGAATTTTAGTTTCGAAAGCTTAAGCGGTGGAATTTGACCGGAGGTTTTACTTGTGTGTAAAAGAATCCGAAATGAGTTTTGGGTAATGTCAACAGATCCGTATGGTGATTTTGGACTTAGGCACGCGTTCGGAATTGGATTTGGAGGTCCGTAGAATAATTTGAGGCAATTCGGCGAAAGTTGGAAAATTTGAAGTTTGGAAAATGGAGTAGTTGGACCACGATTGGATTTTTAGGATATCGGGGTCAGAATGAGATTATGAGAGTTAGAGTAGCTCCGGTATGTCAATTAGGACTTGTCTACAAAATTTGGCGTCATTTGGGGTTGAATTGACAGGTTTCGGCACGAGTTTAAAAGTTTGAAGATTTGAAAGTTCCTAAGTTCGATTATTGGTGTGAATCGTTGTTTCGTCGTTGTTTGGTGTGATTTGAGACCTCGAGCGAGTTCATCTTAGGTTATATGACTTGTTTGTGTGTTTAGACGGGGTCCCGAGGGCCTCGGATGTGTTCGAGGTGGGCTACGGGTCATTTTTCCCTATTTTTGAACTGCTGGTTCTGGTGTCTGATGTTCTTCATCGCGATCACAGTGATCTTTTCGCGATTCCTTTCTGCTGATAGCCTCAATTTCCTTCTATTCATTCGCGTAATAGCCCTCACATTCGCATAGCTCTGTACTTTTTCCTCTTCGCGTTCGCCTCTTCTGTCCCGCATTCGCATAGTAGAAACTAGCCCTTGAGCACTGGTACTCGTTACTCTTCGCGTTCGCATGACCTTAATTGCGATCGTAGATGATTTTCTATTCATTATACGTGATTTCATATTCCCTTTCTCCATCGCGTAGCGCATTTTGGGCCAGTAACTATTTTCTTATACGTGATCGCATCGCTTCTCTCGTGATCACGTTGAACAAGTACTGGGCAACCTTCCTTTTCCTTCTTCGCGATCGCAAGTGGTGTTCCGCGATTTCGATTCGTTAAACGCTTGGGCAGAATATAAATCTTCAAATCGAGGGTTAGGACATTTCTACCATATCTTGACTTGTAAAGCTCGATTTTGAGCGATTCTTTGTAGGGTTTACAAGAAATTCGATTGGATAAGTGTTCTTCACCTATAATCTAACGTATTCCATGATTTAGTCTTTGTTTTTATCATTTAAATTGTGTTTTTGGTTGGAGAAAATGTTGGTGTTTTTGAAGAAAAATTCTAAAATGAAAAACCATAATTTTGAGGGACGAAATGCTATCGGAAATTGGTAATTTTTATATGGTTGAACTCATATTGGAATGAGTATTCGGATTTTGTAAAATTTGTCGGGTTCCGAGGTGGCCGCGGGTCGACTTTTGGACCAATTTTTAGAATTTGTAAAAGATTGAAGCTTTATTATCCGAAATAGTTCCTTATAAGTTTTATGTGTGTTTTGAAGTTGTTCTAGTTGGTTTTGAGCCGTCCGGAGGCCTTTTCGCCGAGAAGTCCATTTTAGAGTACTGGGTTGTCGTCCTTGAGGTAAGTATATTTCCTAACCTTGTGGGGGGGAATTACCCCATAGGATTTGATGTCTTCTATGTTGATTGTAGTCCGTGTACACGAGGTAACGAGTGTGTGCTCGGACTTATTTGTAGAAGGTTGACCTTTTAGGGTTCTTAGGTCCTTATATTCACCTTGTATGAAGTTGGTCTTGATACGCTTGAGTTCTTATTTGCTATTTTCCCCTCTACATGCTTTGATTAGAGCTAATTGCTTTAGGATCCCCCCTTACCGCCTGCTTGACCCTGCTTTGACTTGACCAAAGATTTTACCCTTTTTATCGTCATGCTATATTTTCATAAACTACCTATAATTAATTGAATTTTTGAATATCTCGCATAATTGCTCAACCTCATAAGGGGTTTAGATTATGTATATCTTAGTCGACTTGCGCTTACTTGGAATTATTTGAATTATGTTATCTTCTCATTGTTGACTTGAATTTGTGGATTTGTTGTTTGTCTTGTTTTTTCTTGGTCAAGCTGTTCTCTTTACACTTACTATTCGTCACCGTGATTATTCCTTGTGAACGATGTTCTACGGCTTCTTTGTGAATTGAAGTTCTTGTATTGATTTATTCGTCGTACCTTGTGTCATTGTCATGATTTCTTTGTATTTGATATGGTGATGTACGAGTTTTCTGTCGTGCTATTATTGTTGTCTTTGGTTGTTGCACTGCATATTTAAATTGGGGACTACAGACGTATTCTGGGAGATCCCCCATGTACTGCATATTTAAATTGAGGACTACGGACGTATTCCGGGAGATCCCCCCTGTACTGCATATTTACTTTGGGACTACAGATGTATTCCTAGAGATTCCCCAGCACTGCATATTTACTTTGGGACTACGGACGTATTCCGGGAGATCCCCCAGCACTGCATATTTACTTTGGGACTATGGACGTATTCCCGGAGATCCTTTTTATTGTGTGATGAATTCAGAACTATGGGACGGGATCCCGGTAGATTTTATCAAGGGAATTATGTTTGAAAGACAATTATTTGAAAAGTCCAATTTGAAAAACAATTACCTTGAATAAAACTATGTTTGAAGGACATTCCCTTGATAAAGAATATTTGAAAAATGTTTATGTTAAATAATACTTTGTTGAAGGATATTCCCTTGGAAAAGAATATTTGAAAAATGTTTATGCTAAATAAAACTATGTTGAAGGATATCCCTTTGGAAAAGAATATTTGAAAAATGTTTATATTGAAGAACACTATGTTTAAAGGACACTTTCTTTGGAAAAATATATTTGAAAAGCTTTTATCTTGAAGAAAACTATGTCTGAGAGACATCTCTTGGGAAAATTATATTTCAAAAGAATTTCCCTTTAAAAGGGATATTATCTTAAAGCTTTCAATATCGAAACTTGCGGGTGAAAGTTTACACTCGAAGATTTTGACCATTTTAATGGTATTTGTGGCTAAGGCGTGGTGTGGAGACTAATGCAGTGTTGAGTTACTACTTGTCCTTATTGTGTTGTGATTTTCGGGCTTGGGCTGTGTTCCCGTCCATCCTTCTGTTTATTATTATGATGTTCCGTCGTTAATTGATGTATTTCCTTTCGCATTGTAGTTGTTATGTTGTTAACTATATTGTGTAGTCATTAGATATGTGTCGTGCCCTGTCATTCCTATATTTATGCATGTTAATTTATTAGACCAGTGGGTGTCTTGACTAGTCCTCGTCACTACTTCACTGAGGTTGGTCTTGATACTTACTGGGCACCGCTGTGGTGTGCTCATTCTACACTTCTGCACATTTTTGTGCAGATCCATGTATTGATCGTTAGTAGCTGTGCGGATTCTTGCTGAGGAGACTCAAGATAAATTTGTCGTCGCGTTCGCAGGCTTCGGAGTCACCTTCCTATTATGTATTTACACCATTTTTACTTACTTCCAAACAATTGTATTTAGAAGTTGTAGTAAACTTTATAGAGCTTATGACTTGTATTACCAGGTTTTGGGAATATGCATTTATTGCCCACTGTTAGCCGCAAAAGGCTATCCCCGAGGCCCTCAATATCGTTGTTTCTTCATCGATTGCTCATTATTAACTGCCCTAGCTAGACCTTGAGGCCCCATGTTCCAGCCAGCTCGAGGCCCAGCCCTGTTACAATATTGGTTTGCATATCTTACTTCTCTTACTCACACTTAGCACTTCCTATCTAATAACTAGTATTAAGATAAATCACATATTTTTAGTACCACAAGATCAAATATAATTGGTAATACCATTTTCAAGGTAAACAGTTTGGCACCCACCGTGGGGCTAAAGATAGTAGTGATTATTTTAGTGCTAGTTTTCTGATAACACACGTTATTCTTTACACTTTTTTGTGTCCAAGATTTTTTGATTTCAGGCTGAAACATGTCAAACTCAGCTAACACACCAGTGAACGGCAACAATGCCCTCGGTTCTCACTGGGAAAATAATGCAGCAACTTCAACAGCCGGTGTGCCACCGCTCAACCCTGGAGTATCACCTATTCCCAAACCAGTTGATGTTGGTTCTCATATTTATATAAGCACATATTTGGTGCGGATGTTGGTGGAAGCGTGCAAGGAGAAGTCCAACCTGACGCACAAACATCACATGCTCGAAATGAAGTCATCCTACAAATCATTTTCGAGATGTTGCAAGCACAGCATGTTGCCATTCCTCAGATACAGAGTCAACAAAAAACCCAGATCACAGAGGGGCCGGAAAAAACTCCTCCAGTCGAGAAAGCACCAGAAAGATCGAGTAATAACGGGTCAGGAACATACCCCACTACTATGAAAATGCTCGAGGATCTCACTGAAAGAATCGAATCAGGGGAAAAGAATATAGAGGCTAACAACAAAAAAGTAGAAAGATATAACTCGAGGGTCGATCAGATCTCGGGCACACCTCTGGTTTTGAAGGGGGTAGACTCGAAGAAGTTCGTGCAGAAACCATTTTCGTCGAGCACTACTCCAAAACCCATCCCGAAGAAGTTCAGGATGCCCGATATCCCAAAGTACAATGGGACCACAGATCCTATTGAGTACATTACCACCTATACTTGTGGTATAAAAGGAAACGACTTAAGAGACGACGAGATCGAGTCCGTCTTGTTGGAGAAGTTTGGAGAAACACTGTCCAAGGGGGCCATGATGTGGTATCACAACCTCCCCCCAAACTCAATAGATTTGTTTTCCATGTTGGAAGACTCCTTTGTGAGAGAACATGATGGTTCCATTAAGGTCGCTACAAGGAAGTCCGATGTCTTCAAAATTAAAATAGAGGGAGAACGAGATGTTAAGGGAGTTCGTATCCCGCTTTCAGATGGAACGAATGGAACTACCACTAGTCTCCGCTGACTGGGAGGTACAAGCCTTCACTCAGGGCTTGAATGAACGAAGTTCGGTAGCTTCGAAGCAGCTGAAGCAACAATTTAATCGAGTATCCCCACGTGACTTGGGCGGATGTGCATAACAGGTATCAATCGAAAATCAGGCAGAGGACGACCAATTGGGAGCCCCCTCGGGCTCAGTATATCGAAGCAGGCTCTTAGAAAAGGAGTCTACGTTTACAAAAAGGGAATCGAGGCCAAACAAAGAAAGATACCAATCGTATGTAGAAGATTGAAGAAACACCTCGAGGTGAAACATACCCCGAAGCGATCGAAGGATCGATCGAGGCCAAGGTCTCCGGGGACTAATGAGCAAAACCGGGTACGATAGGCACATTGGGCCGGTAGAGGCGCCTCGGTTATCTGAGTACAACTTCAACATCGATGTCTCGGACATTGTAACAGCCATAGGTAAGATCAAAGATACTAGGTGGCCAAAACCCATACTGTTAGATCCTTCACAAAGGAACCCTAACTTAGTATGCAAATATCATGGCACTCACGGTCATAGGACCGAAGATTGCAGACAGCTTCGAGAAGGGGTAGCCCGACTAATCAGCGAAGGGCACCTTCGAGATTTCCTCAACGACCGAGCTAAGAACCAGTTTCGGGAAAGAGAGGCCAACCAAAAAAATGAACCGGAAGAATCTCAGCACATCGTACACATGATAATAGAAGGAGTCGACGTCCCACATGGACCGTTTTCAAGCGAACAAAAGTATCAATCACCAGGGAAAAGCGAACTCGATGCTGCATACGTAAGATGCTCTTTCATTCAGCGAAGAAGACATCGAAACCTTGTCTCAGCCTCATAATGATGCACTAGTAATTTCTTTTCTTTTGAAAAAATTTCAAATTAAACGTGTGCTCGTGGGCCCTAGTAGCTCGGCCAATATAATCAGGTCGAGGGTGGTTGAGGATCTCAGACTGCAACGATCAGATCTTGTCCGCCTCTCGAGTCCTCAATGGGTTCAACATGTCAAGCGAGACAACGAAGGGGGAAATCATCCTCCCGGTCAATGTGTCTGGTACAGTTCTAAGCATCAAGTTTCATGTCATCGAAGGTGACATGAGATACAATGCCTTTCTCGGAAGGCCGTGGATACACTGCATGAAGGCAGTGCCATCAACTCTTCATCATATGATGAAGTTCCCAACAAAAGATGGTGTCAGGATGGTGTACATAGAGCAGCATGTGGCAAAGTAGATGTTCGCAGTACACGACATGGCATCAATGTTGATATCCTCCACATCGGAGAAGCTAGAGGACAAGCGGGTCCCCGAGGGACAGGTATTCTGTGAACAACCGAACGAGGACGATGAAGAAGACTTCCTCACTCCTCAAACCTCTGTTCCCCCCGTGGAATCGAATGCAACAAAATCAACGGTCGAGGAGATGGAACATGCCATTTTGATCGAACATCTCCCAGACCGAAAAGTTTACCTGGGACGGGATTAACCCTCGAACTTAGGAAAAAACTCATTCAATTTCTTATTAACAACATTGATTGCTTTGCTTGGTCCCATTTAGACATGACAGGGATCCCGCCGGAGATAACCACCCATCGGCTAAGTGTCGATCCCAGGTTCAAACCGGTGAAGCAAAAAAGAAGACCTCAGTCAGAGGTAAAACATGCATTCATCAAAGACGAGGTAACAAAACTCCTCAAAATAGGGTCCATTAGGGAAGTAAAATATCCCGAATGGTTAGCCAATGTAGTAGTAGTCCCCAAAAAGGGGAGTAAGTTGAGAATGTGCGTAGATTACAAAGACTTGAATAAAGCATGCCCTAAAGACTCATTTTCGTTGCCCAACATCGATCGCTTGATCGATGCCACGACCGGACACGAGATCCTCACCTTTCTCGATGCCTACTCCGGGTATAATCAAATTCAAATGAACCCAGAGGATAGGGAAAAGACTTTGTTCATCACGAAGTATGGTACATGCTGCTACAATGTAATGCCCTTTGGGCTAAAAAATGCAGGAGCCACGTATCAACGCCTAGTTAATAAGATGTTCGAACATCAAATAGGCAAATCCATGGAGGTTTACATTAACGACATGTTAGGTAAATCCCTGCGCACAGAGGACCATTTGACTCATTTGCAGGGAACATTCGATATCCTTAGAAGCTACAACATAAAGCTCAACCCCGATAAATGTGCCTTCGGGGTTGGTTCGAGCAAGTTTTTAGGCTTCATGGTGTCGAACAGAGGGATCGAGATCAACACCGACAAGATCAAGGCCATCGAAGAAATCACGGTGGTAAACAATGTAAAGGCCGTACAACGGCTGACCGGGCGAATAAAAACCTTAGGCCGATTCATCTCGAGGTCATCAGACAAGAGTCATCATTTCTTCTCCTTACTCAAAAAGAAAAAAATCTTCGAGTGGAATCCAGAATGCCAACATGCCTTAGAAGAATTGAAGTGGTACTATCGAGCCCACCTTTACTCTACACCCCGAAGGAGGATGAAATGATGTACTTATATCTGGCCATATCCGAAGTAGAGGTAAGTGGTGTGCTGGTTCGGGAAGAACAAGATACGCAATTCCCTGTCTATTACGTAAATCAAACCCTGGGAAATGCTGAGACCATGTATCCACACTTAGAAAAATTAGCTCTAGCATTAATAAGTGCATCTCAAAAATTGAAGCCTTACTTTCAATGCCATCGTATATGTGTTTTAACATCATACCCTCTTCGAAACATTTTGCATAAGCCCGAATTATCGGGCCGATTGGCCAAATGGGCCATTGAACTCGAAGGGTATGATATCGAGTATCAACCCCGAACAACTATCAAGTCCCAAATTTTTGCAGACTTCGTGGTCGACTTTACGCCCGCCCTTGTGCCCGAGGTAGAGAAAGAACTTTTACTAAAGACAAGAACATTATCAGGGGTATGGATCCTAATCATTGACGGTGCCTCGAACGTGAAAGGGTCTGGGCTTGGCATAGTTCTGAAACCACCTACGGGCGGCATGATTAGACAATCTATAAAAACTGCAAAGTTGACTAACAATGAGGCCGAGTATGAGGCTATGATTGCAGGTCTCGAGTTGGCCAAAGGCCTAGGAGCAGAAGTCATCGAAGCAAAATGCAATTCCCTTCTGGTAGTAAACCAAGTAAATGGGAACTTCGATGTTTGAGAAGACAAGATGCAAAGATTCTTAGACAAAATTCAAGTCACATTGCACCGCTTCAAAGAATGGACTCTGGTCCACATACCTAAAGAGAAAAACGGCAAAGTCGATGCACTCGCAAACCTGGGATCATCTGACGAAGAAGATGACGTACTCCCCGGGGCTGTTGTACAACTATCCAAGTCGGTGATTGAAGAAGGCCATGACGAGATCAACTCCACAAGTCCGACATGGGATTGGAGGAACACATACATCGATTATTTGAGAAGCGGGAAGCTTCCCACGGACCCAAAAGAATCTAGGGCACTTCAAACCAAAGCAGCTCGATTTGCACTCGACGAGAATGGAACTCTATATAGAAGGACCTTCGACAGACCCTTAGCAGTATGCATGGGACCGGAGGACACCGAGTATGTGTTCGGGAAATCCACGAGGGCACCTGTGGAAATCATTCCAATGCCGATTATTTAGTTTGAAAGGTGATCAGAGCGGGCTACTATTGGGAAAACATGGATAAGGACACAAAGGAATCCGTCCGAAAGTGTGATAAATGCTAAAGATTCGCACCAATGATTCACCAACCTGGCGAACAACTACATTCAGTCTTGTCACCGTGGTCGTTCATGAAGTGGGGGATGGACATCGTCGGTCCCCTACCAACGGTGCCAGGTAAAGCAAGATTTTTTCTGTTTATGACTGACTGCTTCTCGAAATGGGTGGAAGCACATGCCTTTGAAAAGATAAGAGAAAAAGAAGTCATCAACTTCATCTGGGACCACATCATATGTCGATTAGGGATCCCCTCTGAGATCACATGTGACAATGGAAAGAAGTTCATTGGTGGCAAGGTGACAAAGTTCCTCGAAGATCATAAAATCAAAAGGATCCTATCAACGGCCTACTACCCATGTGCAAATGTACAGACCGGGTCCACAAATAAAACCATCATTCAAAATTTGAAAAAGAGGTTAGAAAATGCGAAGGGAAAATGGAGAAAGGTGTTGCCCGAAGTATTATGGTCATATCAAAATACTTCGACGACAAGCACAAGAGAGACACTGTTCTCTTTGGTATATGGGTCCGAGGCTTTGATACCGGTCGAGGTCGGGGAGCCAAGCGCCAAATTTTGACATGCCACTAGGACTCGAACAACGAGGCCATGACTACAGCCCTCGAACTATTAGATGAAAGACGAGGCTTCACTGTTCCGAATGGCCGCCCAAAAATAAAGGATCGAAAGATACTATAATAGGAGAACAAACCTCCGACATTTCGGAATCATAGACTTAGTCTTAAGGAAAGTCACCCTCAACACCCGAAACCCAAACGAAGGAAAGCTGAGCCCAAGCTGGGAAGGACTGTACCGCGTCCTTGGAGTAGTAGGCAAAGGGTCTTACAAACTTGGCACCTTGGACGGCGAGCAAATACCAAGAAATTGGAACATATCGATGCTCAAACGCTATTATTGCTAAGGTATAACCTTCCCCCTTTTAATTTTGTGTTTCACGCTATTTTTTCACAGGTGTTAGATGGGGGACACTGAAGCGTCCTTCGACTCGAAGGCATTGGGTTTTAAAGCATGCGTTGCTCTCTTTTTCCCTTCGATCGGGTTTTATCCCAAAAGGGTTTAACCAACAAGGTTTTTAACGAGGCAACATATATATGCTACCTAAGGAGAACTCAACAAGTATTCAAGGCTTCTTCTCAAATCAACCTCAAATACTGGGGGCATCCCCCCAGGAGGTCACCTCCTCAAAGAAATCGAAATATGCCAAAGAGGGTCTCGACAGAAGAATGATGTATCGGGCCAAACGACCGAATGAACCGTGTCCGCATAGAATAATCCAACTCTCGATGGCGAAAACATGTACGCTTGTATAAAGTAATCGAAGGAGTATTTTTTATCATCAAAATGCTAAATACCTCAAAGAAGTTTTCTATTTTTACAAGAAACGACTCTAGGGCCAAAAACTCCCGAACACTCGGGGACTGTCGTCAACAGTCAGCTCACCGAGCCATATAACCTCGAATTCATAAGCCCTCAATGAGGCAACCCTGAGCTCGTAAGCCCTCAATGAGGCAACCTAAAGATCGTAAGCCCTCAACGAGGAAACATCGAATCTGTAAGACCTCGACGAGGCATGCCCAAATATATAAGACCTCAATGAAGCAACATCAAATTCATAAGACCTCAATGAGGCAACATCAAACTTATAAGACCTCAATGAGTCAATACCAAGTTTGTAAGAACTCAACGAGGCATACTCAAATTTATAAGACCTTAAAAAGGCATAACCCCGATATTAAGGCCAATGTTATATATATTCGAACTTGAAAGACCCCTAAAAAGACATACCCTCGATATAGACGCTGAGGCCATCTTACCCGGGGACTAAAGACTACGGTCGTATTAAAAGTCTACGGTCAAATTAACGCTACTCGGAGATGTCTGATTGCCGCCACAAAACTAAAGGCCTTCAAATACTTCGAAAATACTTCGAAAAGAACTGGTCAATCAGGCTACCCTCGGCATAAGCAAAAGAGCTTCGATCACATCAGCCTTCAGTAAAAAGGTTTCGAAAATCAGCCTTCACGAGGACCTCCCGAGGTACCCAACCATCATCACATATCAACTCATAATCGGGGTTCTCGTTCGAGCCATCGAAGAGTCAGACGAACACAAAACATGCCAAGGCATAACCAAAACTTCAAAAGTCTTTAGCCAAAATGACTATATCCATACTAGAGGTCGCATCGACCCAATCTAAAAATATCCTAAGGGACAAAGTGTAAGAGCCTAAGGGCCGATTCACGGAGCCTCAGGGCCGAGCTAAAGAGCCTAAGGAACAATTTGTAAGACCTCAAGACCCCTAAAAGGGCATACCCTCGATATTAAGGCCAAGGTCATCTCGCTCAGGGACTAATCATAAGACCTCGATGAGGCAAAATCAAGCTTATAAGACCTCAACGACAAGCATCAAAATTCAAACCACAAAAGCAAAGACAAAGGCAAGGCGAAAGTTTATGCAAAAACAAGACGAAAGATCTCTTTATAAAAATGGTGGTACAAAGGTACATTTACAACACTCCCACAGGGAGCCTTTTACCGAAAGAAAACCTAGTTTATCGTTATCATCGGCGACTTCATCTTTTCCCCTCGGGGACTTTGCCTTCATCAACCCCCTCAGGACTAGTATCCTCGTCAGCTTCTTCCCCTCGTCTTCAACATCGGCTTCATCGTCGGTGGAAAGGAGGAACTTGGCACCAATCTCGTCCGCCTTAGCTTGCTCTATCTCCTCCGAGAGATCAGAGTCCTTACATGGATCTCCTCGAGGGTCTCCCTCTGAGATCTGCATCGGGCATACTCATTGCTTCTTCGCTCTCGATCGAAAGCCCCCCCTCCCCCAACTCCTTCTGAGCATCAGTAGCATCCGTTAGACAGTGCCCATTCCCTTCGGAGTATTTTTTGACGTCTCACAAATAGATTTTCGGACCGAGAACAGTTTGGTCTATGCTTTTGCCAATATCACAACAAGGTGTGTTGCCCCTGAAATTAGGAAAGCACTCAAGAACTTCAAGTGGGAGGATATGAACGCAGAGAAGGGGTGAAACCAGAAGCTGCTAAATGGAGATTTGAAGATGTTGCAAAGGGTGAAAATTTTAGAAAATAAGGTTGGAATATTTATAGACGTTTTTCTAAGCGTATTGGATAAGTTGAAATGGCAGAAAATAGCGGTTCAGGGGCTTTTTCGAGAATCGTGCTCTGTGTAACCTTTTTGTCCCATCAGTTGATGACCTCACGTGGATGACGTCATGGTGGAGAAACCGAAGAGGCAAGAATTCAAGACCGTTTCTCCTCATTTTATTCTAAGAAACGCGGGGACTATCTGTATACGACCAAAATTGGAGAGTTCGATTTTGAGGCAACTATGGCATTCCGCACCCGGCCTCAAGAAGCTCAGAGCAGAGTTCGAAGCTTGGATCTGAGGTGCATCCTTCAAGGGCACGTGGTGGAAAGGCGATGACCGTCATGGAAAGGCGGGAAATTCCCAAGGGCACGTGGTTAGAGCTGACCAAGTCTGCAGGAATAGTACAAGTCTGTACTGAGCCATTATATAGTTGTACCAATAGCATTACCTTTTTCATAATGATACATGTACTATGTTGGGATTCCCCCTCCTATATAAAGGGGACCCTTATCATTTTATAAGACACATGAATATTCAATACCATAGAACATTCTCTGCTTTTTTTGCTTAAACGTGCTCAACAATTACTCTGCAGATTTATTGCTCTTTATTTATTGTTTTCATTAATTGTTCTTCATTTATTTACCATTAGCCGCAAAAGGCTATCCCCAAGGCCCCCAATATCATTGTTTCTTCATCGATTGCTCGTTATTAACTGCTCTAGCTAGACCTCGAGGCCCCTTGTTCCAGCCAGCTCGAGGCCCAGCCCTGTGACAACATAGGTTTGCATATCTTACTTCTCTTACTCACACTTAGAACTTCCTATCTAATAACTAGTATTAAGATAAATCACATGTTTTTAGAACCACAAGATCAAATATAATTGTTAATACCATTTTCAAGGTAAACAACGACGCTAAGGGAAAATGGAGAGATAAGCCCGAAGTCCTTTGGGCGTATCGAACAACATCAAAATCTAGTAGGGTGGCAACACCATTCTCCTTAGTATATGGCGTTGAAGCTCTAATCCCGGTCGAGGTCGGGGAACCTAGCGTCAGGTTTTGATACACAATGGAAGAGTCAAATCACGAGGCTATGAATACGAGCCTCGAATTACTAGATGAAAAAAGGGAAGCCACCCTCGTTCGAATGCCGCACAAAAGCAGTGTATCGAAATGTACTACAACCGAAGAACCAATCTATGATTCTTTAGAATCGGCGACTTAGTTCTGGGAAAATTCACCCTCAATACTCGAGAACCAAACGAAGGAAAACTTGGCCCAAATTGGGAAGGACTGTATCAGGTCCTCGACATCATCGAAAAGGGATCCTACAAACTTGGCATGATGAACGGCGAACTGTTGTCAAATAATTAGAACATATCACTCCTGAAACGATATTATTTCTAAGGTATGACTTTCTCCGTTTTCGTTCATGTGTTATACTAACTTGTTGTGGGTATTCGATCGAAGACATCAAAGTTTTCTCCAAACACAAAGTCCTTAGGCCTGAAAGCACGCGTTGCACTCTTTTTCCCTTAGACCGGTTTTTGTCCTAGATGGGTTTTTCTAGCAAGGTTTTTAACAAGGCAACCATTGTTCGTGATAACTTAGAGCAATTCAATAGTATCCGAGGCTTCTTTACAATCAACCTTGAATACTGGGGGGCATCACCCTTGGATGATTTTGAGGAAAATACTTTGTGTCAATAGGGTTTTGATAGGTAAATTTTGTAAAGGGCCAAATGGTCGGATGAACCGTGTCCATGTAGATTACTCGGGCCCTAGTGGCAAAGCATGTACGCATGTATGATCTATTGAAAGAGGTATTTTTTCCTTACTAGATATTCCAGTGAAATTTCTACTTTACAATTGCATACTTATGATATATTGCGGAAACTGGATCAAGGGCCGATCACAACTAAATCTCGAACAATTAACCCCGTACTCGGGGACTACCGGCCAAAAATCGACATGCTCGAATTAATTAAATTTCAAGACCGTAAGACACCTTAAAAGGGAAAATCCTCGATTTTATAGGCCAAGACCACCTCACTCAGGGACTGACGCTTCGAACAAGTTTGAAGTATAATTAGGAAAATAATCCCAAGAGAAAAATCCTAAGGCTACGGCCAAACTAACACAGTACGGAGACGTCCAAATACCGTAATGAAAACAGACCTTCAAATACCTTTATAAATCGGTTAAAAAGGCTATCCTCGACAAAATAACCAAAGGGTTTCGACAACGTCAACCCTCGAAAAACCTTAAGGGGTATCGAACTGTTAGAACCGTCGAATAATTTAGTACTGAACAAAATTGTGCTAAGGCAAAAAAAAAAAAAGCAAAGGGTTTCGATAACACTAAACCCTGAAAAAACCCGACGGATACAGACTTACTTCGTACTAAGGCATGATAAATTTTTATATGATTAAACTTTTTAGGCCGAAAAGAGAAAAAAGCCACTCTCTTGAGGCCATATCGGCCAATTCAAGAGCCTAAGGGCCGTTATATTTTTTGAGTTCGAGATTCATCCTCACTCAACTAAAACCTAAGGCTCTTCCTGCTTTGAGTTCGAGCAAGTACTCACTCGACTACAAAGACTATATTAGTCTAGCTTCGACCAAATTGCATGAGCTTTGAATTTACGAACATATTTTTCACAATGCATGAAGTATATCAAAATTTTCATAATGCATAAAGAGAATCACAAGGAGAAAGCCGAGGTAAAAAATTGAAGGCTCAATTTGTTTCTTGATGTTACATTCTAAGAAACGAGGGGAATATCTGTATATGGTTAAAACCAGGTCCACCCGATTTTACTGTTTGATGGGGACTGGTAATTTGTATCGGAGGACAGTTTCATAATGGAACAGACCAAGACACGAGAGTAAGATACAAAGTGCGGAATCGAGGTACATGTCATGATCGAGGCTAGTAGAAATCGGAGCCAGATGAGACAGACGTCGAGAATGATTGGAGATAGCACAATAATGGAAAGGAGAGATATCCGTGATTGATCGAAGATCATGACATAAATCTCGGAATGGATCAAATCATAAACGGTTAATCAGCTAATCGAATTTCCTTCTATGATTAGAGTTGTACCATAAATAGAATTCCTCTACTATATAAAGAGGAGTTCTAATCATTTGTAAGACATCATTATTGACATAAATCAAAGTAATATAATTCTTTATTTCTTGCTTACATTATTGTTCATTAGTTTGTTCTATTTTCTAACTGTTCTTGCACCTATCAGTTCAAGAGTACTTCGACTCGAGGGCTGAGTTCTGTTCGGACACTGATTTGCTTTACTTATAATTTAATTCTGTTATTTATCTTCGTATTTATCAATTGGTGTTGAGTGAAATCACATATCATTAAAATTACAATATAAATTTAATTGTTATCCAACTTTATGGATAAACAAGAAGCTCATAAACTATCTGATGTTGCTTACACTGGTCAATATCCTTTTCCCACGATAGGTACTCTTATCTCCAACTTTTTTTATTCATTACAAAACACTGTAAATGATCGCTATATAACTAGATAGTATTACTATTTTAAAGTCCACTCTCAGTTGCTTTAATATTTCTAAACCCCATGACTTGGATGTAAAGTTCACTTTGGTTGAGAGAAAGTTCTTTTTCCCCGCCTATGTTGTATTTTGAATCTTTATTTTAATTTGCTTGAGGTTTTCCCATAATTGTTTGGACATTTTTCTATCCTTCTTCCATACTTTGACAACATATTTTCATGCTACTGAGCAATATTTCGTAGCACTTTCCAAAGACAAGCTATTGGTATGATTTCTTAAAATATAGAGTAGCTTATTATTCAAGTGAATTTTCAAAATTAATTTCATCCACTTAAGTTGTTCTTGCACTGCCTAGGCCTATAAGACCATTCTTGAATGCCTCTTTAAATTTTTTATCTTTCTCTCTCTCCCTATGTATGTTTCCCTTTTGGTAGGAGAGGGGGATAGAGACGTTTAATGCTAATTGTAAATGAATCTTATATATTTATTTCAATCTAACACATCAATCGAGTAAGACATTGACAGTTTTGACTATTTCAATCACTCAAGATTCTTATAGTGACATTTCATTTACCCAATATTCACTATAATATATTAATGGAGTTTCGTTTATGATATGTTTATGTGTTAGAGATGTGTGATAGCTTAGATCATGATACAAGTGATTGGCGTTCAGCTTCACCAGTAAAGAAAAGAAGAACGAGTGGTGAAGGAACCAGTAGTGGCACAACAAAAGGTAACATTAACAACTCATCACAAGAAGTTGGCTCTTCTATCTCAAAGAGTGTTGTCATTATAGTAGAAGCCATTCAGTCTTGTCAAGAGAGAGAAGAGATAAGGCATAGAGAACTCTTAAGCTTACACGAGAGAAGGCTGCAAATTGAGGAGTCAAAAGCTGAGATCAATAGAGAAGGCATCAATGGAATTGTGGATTCTATCAATAAACTTGCTCATTCCATCTTTGCTTTGGCTGGTAACAAGAACCACCCAGCTCCCTAAATTATGTAGCTGTATTGTCATTCTTCTTACTCATTTGGTAAAAGGGTACTTTAGTAAAATACTAAAAGGTATAATTGGAGAGACTATAATTATTAAATTTCAATTGATTGTACAGTGCCGATGAATATTCGATTATTGTCATCATCTATATTTTCTAATTTTCTTCTCTTTAGCCGAGGGTGTTTGGTTATATCGGAAATAGCCTCTCCATCTTTTCATGATAGGAGTAAGGTCTGTGTACGTACTACTCTTTTCCTACTCCATTTGAGGGAATTTATTGATTTTGTTGTTGTTATTACTATTTCTTTGCTAATCTTGTGGATAGTAATTCACTTGAATTATGCTTGTCGTTTCATACTATATATCCTCTCATATAATTCCAAATGGTTGAAGGGCCGATTTTAACATTATTTTAATTTATTGAATACAATTTAAGCCATTTCCTTTGTACACTTCCCTTTGGTTAAATTTAAATTCTCACAATCTCTAATTTTGCAAAACAGTTACTTTTTTTGGTTAAAAAAATAATTTAAATTTGGTTCACTATTTAAGAGTGTGGGAGGTAGAATATATCCGGTAGGATAGTCGAAATGTATACAAACAAATTGATAGGTGAAGCCACCATGTTAGTGAGAGCCAGCGGCGGATTTATAAGGTACTTTATGGGGAACGTGTATTCATAGTTTTTCGCCAATTTAGGTATTATGCAATATGTATTTCTAGAATTGATATAACATTATCAAGTTGGCACTCATGCTCCACGAAGGTTGAATAGTCGTAGGACACGACAAATTGTAAAAGGGATGAATAAATATACTAATTGAGATGAGCTGCCCAGGAGCTACTTTGCTTACTGGTTTTTGTACACAAGTTGTGTTATTTTCTACACATTTTAGAAATATGAGAGAAAAATAGAGCACTGGGAAAGTGTGATGACCCAAGGGGTTATTTTATAAATAAAGACTCTATTCTAGGCTTATTAGCCATAAAAAGATTAATTATATTTACCTCAATTTGCGTGCGTAGTCCGGGCTTGAAATCGGAAAGCTTTTATGTGAAAATATGAGAAATAGTAATTTTTGGAATTTAAAATTTGGTTTTAGTTGACTTTGTTCAACATTTTTAGTAAACGGACCCGGATCTGTGGACGATCCCAGGAGATCCGCAGTAAAATATGGGATTTGGGTGTATGCCCGGAACTGAATTCTGAGGTCCCTAGCCTTAGAAATTAATTTTTGAAAGAAATTATTTTGTTGGATTCTTAATGAAATAAAGAAATGAATAATGTTTGAAACCGTTGGTATCAGGCCCGTATTTTGGTTCTGGATCTCGATACAGGTTTGTTATGATGTTTACATCCTATCTCTAAAATTTGGTAAGAATCGGAGTTGATTTGACGTGATTCGGACGTCCTCGTGAAAGTTGAGTGTTCTTGAGAAAAATGGTGAGTTTTGAGGTTAAATCCATAGTTTTAAACGTTATTATCATGATTTTATTGCACGAGCAAGTCCGTATGATATTTTTAGACTTGCGTGCACGTTTGGTTTAAAGCCCGTAGGGCTCGGGTGAGATTCAGATAGGCTACAGGATGTTTTACACTTAGAATTCTCTATTGTTTTGTTGTTCTGGTGCGCAGGTAAGTTGTCCTTCGCGTTCGCGTTGCTTCCCTCGCGAACTCATAAGGTAAAGTGCACTGGGGCCATTTTTGTTCTATGCGAACGCGGAGCTCAGGATGCGAACGCGGAGCACTGGTGGGCTAAAGTTTCGCGAACGCGTCCAGGCCACGCGAACGCACAGGGTAAACGAGACTTGGGGAGGGTAGATTGCATTTCTTCTATGCGAACGCGACCACCTGGTCACGAACGCGATGGCCTGTGGATTTTAAGCTCCACGAACGCGGCCCATCCAATGTGAACGCGAAGGCCATTGGGCCTGACCCATCGCGAACGCGATGAAGGCCTACCCAGTCATATAAAAACCAGATTTAAAACGGGCAGAAGCTATTTTTCACCAATTTTCGAACTACAAAGATCTAGAGGCGAGTTTATTCACAAAAATTCATCTCCAAGGTGTTGGTAATCAATCCTAAACTCTTCTCGTTCAATTACCCAATGTTTTTCATCACTTTTCAATTCAAAATCAAGAATATTCATGGTAAAGATTTAGGGTTTGGGTAGAATTAAGGAATTTTGTAAAAATGGGATTTTGACCTCGAATTGAGGTCGGATTTCGAAGCTAATTCCATATTCGGTCTCGGGGGTGAATGGGTAAACGTAATTTGGTCCGAACCCCGAGCTTGGACCAAGCGGGCCCGGGGTCGGGTTTTAACTTTCTTTTTTTTAGAAAACTTAGGAAAATAATAATTTTTCAGTAAAGTTAGTTCCTTTAGCATAAATTAATGATATTAAACTAATTATGATTAGATTCGAGCAGGTTAGAGGCAAATTCGAAAGGAAAAGTGGTAATTGAGCAGTGAGTGACTTGCGAAATTGAGGTAAGTGCTTGGTTTAACCTTGACTTGAGGGAATATGAATCCCCAACTTAAATGCTATGTGAATTCGCATGTGGGTGGTGAATAGGTGAAGTGACGAGTATCTATGCACCACCAAATGGTCTGTCAAACATGATCCCTTCCCCGGTTTCCAATTATTTGCTTCCGAACATAATTGTTTCATGATCATTGAGGTTTATATGTCTATTTGGATTCGTTGATTTATTGTTAAGTATTGCTTCAAGTATTTTGGAAATATTGTTTGTTCTTTTGGTTTTGTTATGTTACATAAGGATTGAGCTTGATATCAGTGTTATGATATGTATATATATTCCGGTTGGCTTCGTTATGAAATGATAATTGATGAAATTTATGAGTTTTACAGCTTCTGTTTACAAATTGTTGATATAAAATGTTGTGAAAGGCTTGCCCTAAATTGTGAAAGTTTTTATGAATAAACAGATATGATATGTCTGGTGGGAGCGGATTGCACGCCGCAACAAGGAGTGATAAAGATGGACACGTGGGATCGGGTTGCACGTCGCAACAAGAGAAATAAGGGTGACATATATATGGAGGAGTAATAAGGGTGGACATGTGGGAGCGGGTTGCGCGCTGCAACGGGGAGCGATAAGGGTGAGTATTTATGTTTTACTGATTTTCGAAAATAAGGATTTGGAAAACTTCGATTTTATTAAAAAACGGTTTTCATACTCTGATTTTACTGTGATTTAAATTGAAACTTGAAATTTTGAGGAATTGATTA
>MDKJ01294088.1:0-29424 GCA_005239525.1 Nicotiana knightiana
GTATTTTAAAGACTTAGTTGATACGTCTATTCCCTGTGGGATCGACTCTGGGCATAATACCCCTGATTATATTTGCAGCGCTCGTTTAGTCTTTCTATAAGACATAGTTGAGCGTGATCAATGGACTGAAGAATACCTATGTCTTATCTATCAAAACCTCCGTTGCTGTCAAAGCCAAAGGAGCGGGAGAGGTTGTACGTCTACCTTGCCGTCTCAGAAATTGTTGTAAGTGCAGTGTTGGTAAGGGAGAATAAAGGTAAACAATCTCCTATTTATTATGTAAGCAAGACATTACTAGATGCTGAAACTAGATATCCACATCTAGAAAAATTAGCCTTAGCTCTAATCATGGCATCCAGAAAATTAAGGCCATACTTTCAATGTCATCCAATCACAGTTGTGACCTCGTATCCATTAAGAAACATATTGCATAAACAAGAACTATCGGGAAGATTATCCAAGTGGGCTATAGAATTAAGTGAGCATGAAATAATATATCAGCCTAGGACTGCAATCAAGTCTCAGATCTTAGCTGATTTTGTCGCTGACTTTAGTAATAGAATTGTCCCTGAAGTGGATAGGGAGTTACAACTCTTCAACGGTGTTAATCCGGGTCTATGGACCCTATTTACCGATGGTTCTTCCAATATAAAAAGTGTCGGCTTAGACATAGTCTTAATATCACCCACGGGAGAAAAAACACGGCAGTCTGTCAAATGTTATCCTATAACTAACAATGAGGCAGAGTACGAAGCTGTTATTGCAGGATTAGAACTTGCACGAGAACTCTCAATCGAGCAAATCATGATCAAAAACGATTCCCAACTGGTAGTAAATCAAATGCAGGGGACTTACACCGCTCGAGAGACTCAGATGCTACAATATTTGGAAAAGGCACGAGAGCTCGTGAGACAATTCAAAACATGGAAGGTAGTACAGATACCTAGAGAGGAAAATGCTGAAGCAGATGCATTAGCTAACCTCGCAGTAGTCACAGAAGTAACAAACAAGGACAATGCAATCATCGTTCATTTATTCCATTCAGCTATCGACCAGGATAGAAATGAGGTAACTTTCAATAATTTAACCTGGGATTGGAGAAACGAAATCCTAATTTTTTTGCAGAATGGCACCGTACCTGAAGACAAGAAAACAGCTCAAGCACTTCGCCACAAAGCTGCACGGTACTGCCTCATTCGCAACTCATTATATCGCAAGATGTTCGGGGGCCCCCTAGCAAAATGCCTCGGACCTAACCAAACGGAATTTGTGATGAAAGAAGTCCACGAAGGACACTGCGAAAATCACTCAGGGGCGAGATCCTTAGTGAAAACCCTAATCAGAGCTGGATACTATTGGCCTAAGATGGAAGAAGAGGCCGAAAACTTCGTATCCAAATGCGACAGGTGCCAAAGGTTTTCCAATAACATGCATCGACTAGCTGAATTATTGCATCCAATAATATCCCCATGGTCTTTCATGAAATGGGGTATGGACATAGTAGGACCTCTTCCCACAGCTAAATGACAGGTACGGTTTTTGCTCATGCTAACCGACTATTTTACAAAATGGGTAGAGGCAAAAGCGTTCAAACAAGTACGAGAAAAGGAAGTTAAAAGCTTCTTATGGCGAAACATAATATGTCGCTTTGGGATACTAAAGGAGATCGTGTGCGATAATGGCCCACAATTCATAGGCTCGCAAATCACAGAATTCTTCGAAAGCTGGCAAATCAAACGGATCACTTCAATGTCATACCACCCCGTGGCTAATGGTCAAGTTGAAGTCAACGAATAAGGTCATCATCAATAATCTAAAGAAGCGGATGGATAAAGCCAAAGGAAACTGGCCTGATGAGTTACCATCAGTACTATGGGCATACAGAACAACTTCAAAAACAGCTACGGGAGAAACTCTGTTCGCACTTGTCTATGGCTCAGAAGCCTTAATACCTGTGGAGATTGGCGAACCAAGAATAAGGTTCACAACAGCCATGGAGGAAGCAAACAACGATGAATTGAGGACCAATCTGGACCTGCTCGAACCACGGTGAGAAGCAGCACTGATACGGATGGCAACTCAAAAATAAATCATAGAGAGTTATTACAACCGTAAAGCTCATCTCAGGTACTTCAATATTGGGGACTTCGTCCTCAAAAAAGTCTTTCAATCAACGAAAGAAGCACGCGCAGGAAAGCTAAATCCAAACTGGGAAGGACCCTACAAAATCCGAGGCATAGCTGGGAAGGGCGCCTACGAGTTGGAAGATATGGACGGCAGAATCCTACCAACAAGTTGGAATGCCATTCACTTGAAGAAGTACTACTTTTAAGGAAAAGAAGTACCCCCAGTCAGGTATCACACGTTCGATTTATTTTGAACATTTAAAATTTTACTAACTTTTTTAGATAATAGGCATAAAGCTAACCCATCACTAGATGATGACATTAGACCTGCAAAGACGCGAGGAAATAACACAATTCTCGGTCTAGGGTTACACTTTCTGATGGACATTTTAAGGGTTAAGCAGTCATCATCTAAAAAAACTATATACCTTCGAGTCTGGAATATTTTTCCTTTTCAGGAAAAGAACCACAAGGAAGGAATAATCAAGTGCTCGAGATCTCATTCTTCAAAGCTCAAACGCTTGGGGGACTATACAGTATGGAAGGCTAAGACGAAGCAAAGAAAACTATCAGAAAGTCAAAAGCTCGAGCCTGAAGACCCATCTACCCAACAAGACAAGTGATACGAGCAGAATTGAAAAAGATCAAAAGAGTCATCCAAATACAAAGCCTAATGAAAAAAATGCAAAAAACCTTCGAACATGTTCAGGTTGAAAAGCAAAATATTAGTCACGAGGAAGAAATGTACATCTTTATACTTATTCAGAACTGTTGTAACAAAAACAGTTAGGGGTAAAAGATCATCATCAATATACTCATTCAAAAACTGTTATGATTAAAAACAGTTACGAAATCTTTGTACTCATATGGAAAACTGTTATCAAATAAAACAATTATGGATGAAAGATCAAAATCCTTGTATTTGTTCAGAAAATTGTTATCAAATAAAACAGTTACGGATAAGAACACATTTCTCTTGTACTTATTAGAAAACTGTTTCCAACAAAAATGGTTGCGGGTAAAAACTTCAATTCTTATAATAACTGTTACTAATGAAAAACAGTTGATCCCTTGTATTTACTCGAAAAACTGTTACCTATGAAAAACAGTTACGAAATACAAGTGTATATCAAATATGTTAAATAAAAACAGTTGCAACATGAGTCTTAGACGATAATCGTAAACACGTGTAAAATGTCGTGGAAGTTCAAACAAATAACTTCCCTTAGAAGCATTTCTAAACATGTGAAAAATTCCTATCACTCTATTGCATTACTAAGAAGTTGAGACGTCTTCTTCATTAAGCATCAATAAAAAAAAGGGGCCCTATCTTATAAATAAAGCCTATCATAAACAAAGGCTTATATTTTGTACAAACATCATGCCTACTATAAAAAGGTTCGAGTGATTTTAGCATTTTCATGTGAAAGTTTAGAGGTAAAACTAAAAACCTCAAAAAGAAAGACATGCAAAAGACTTAAAAGCAAAATAGAAGCTCGAAACAAAAAAGTCATAAATTGCATTCATATCAAAAAGAGTGGATAAGTAAGAACTAAGTACTAACTAGTATTTACCCGCATATAATAATTGCATTTTTGTGCCCCTAAGTTGTCAGTTGGGGACTTCAAAGATCCAAATTTACCCCCGATGGATCTGGGGGTAACCACCAATCCAATAAAAAAAAAAGGAGAACCAATACTTTAATCTTCTTGTAGAGGAGGGATGACTTCTTCATTAACAGGAGGAACGGGAGCAACTTGAGGAGAACAAGCACAAGCGGCAGAAGTTTCACCATCAGATGGAGAAAGATTAAGACCTTGTTGAGTCTTCTCCATAGCCTCTTTGGTTTTAGCTATTGCAGCACTGAGTTCGAAACCTTCTTGCCTCATCTCTGTCAATGTATCAAGGCGAGAATTCATATACGCCCAACTTACATCAACAGCAGTCGATTCTTCAAGATCGTTATAATCTTTTGCCCAAATTTGAAGGTCGGCTTTTAACCCATCCTTCTCCACTTCAGCAGCTTCATGGGCAGCCCTCAGAGGTACGATCGACTCCTCCAAAATTTGGACTATTTAATGCATTACGCAGTTCTTCTTGGGTCCGAGAGAGTGATTGTACGAGCTCGCCAAAATATACCTCCTTCTGCCCTAGCAAATCCTTCAAGTTCCTGATCTCCTCCGAGGCTTGAGACAATTGTTCAGCAAATGAGGATTCCAGAATGCTCTTATCCTTATCAACCTAGTTTGAAGAAGCCTTCTCCACCGCCAGTTCCGTTGCCATAGTCCTTAGTTGTCTTTTCAAGGTATTCCTCTCCTCCTCTAAGGCGTCCAAATCAATTCTCAAGCTATCATACTGTGCCCTTAGATTACCAAGATCATCCTGCAATTCTCTTGTTTCCTGTTCCGAATTCGAGATCCTCTTCATAAGCTCCATACCAATAAGGTTGATCTACAAGAAGCAAACCAATTAGATATGATAAATTATTTAGACATGGCAAAATGCACATGTGGAAATAGAATTGCACCGTACCTTCAAGGAGGTATGCACCACTTCATTGGCCCAAGTAAGGGCTATATGGCTAGCTAGCTTGGTTTTCTCCGTGGGACCTATCAAAGGTTTGAGCCATACCTCGGGCTCACCCGTCTTCTTGAAAAGACTTCACTCAGTTGGAACCTCTATCATCACCCTCTGTATCTCCCTGCTGGAAGACCCTACTTACCTAATGGAAGACATGGAAGCAGGCACGGATGGGACAGCAACAGGCACTGAGGGTTGGGGAACTGAAGAAGTCACGGGCAAAATAGCAGGCACGAAAGATTGAAGAATTGAGAAAACCGCATGTGAAGATACGGTAGAAACCGTAATATCTAAAGGAGTGGAGGAAACACGAGGAACCGATGAAACATCTTCTCTTAAAGAGTCAGGAAAAACAGTAGCTAAAGAAACATCATCAGGAGCAAGATCAAAACCTTCATGGAACAAGTACTCAACAAAATCATGAACAGGGGACTGTGAAACATTTTCAGAGGTTAAGGTTCTAACTGCAGACACGGAAGGCAAAGTCATGGGTGTATACTCGTCGTCCAAAACCACCCGCCTTCTTTGTGACCTGTGCACCAAAGCACCCTCCTTTTCTTATTCTTCTTCTTCAGAACGGGACTCACCCACTTTCCTCTTCAAGGAAGACGAACTAACAATAATCTCTTGGGCCTAGGCTAGAGACATATTTGGAATAGACGAAGCAGACACCCTACGGGCAGAAAACTCTATCAAAAAAGGGAAGATTAAGCGAGAATAAAAGAAGGCTCTAGCAAGAAAAGAAGTAAAAAAAAAAACTTCACTTACCGTGGTCTTTACATGCCAACCGTACTTCCCAGCGAAGTACTTCCAAGACCTTTCTTCTAATGGAGCGATAGACAATAACTTTTCTACCCAGTCACGGATACCGGAGACATTCTCAACAATACCCATGATTTCTGGAAGAAGAAGAAATATATACGGCGTTAATAAAACATCACAAAGAAAAACAAGTGCGAACCAAAAATGTACTTATGTGCACGATTCCACTTCTCAGGGAAGGGAAGATTCTCTTCACCCACTAAACCAGCAGTGGGAACAGCAACATACCGTTTACCTCTGTCCTTGTCATCATCAGGGGTTACCAACACTCTCTTACTTCGAGCCGCCAGAGTAAAAACCCCTTGACGAAACAGGACAGGAGAGTAAATATGAATAAAATGGTTGAAAGTAAATGAAACTAAGGCTAAGGAAGCTAAACTCCTAAGACATGCGACCACTCGCCACACAAGTGGATCAACTTGTCCCAAACAAATATCGAAGAAACGATAGAACTCGATTATGACTGGATCAATGGGAGGTCTAAACCCTAGTGTAAAAGGATACGTATAAACAAAAGAATAACTCATCTTATAAGACGTTATTCTTTGATTACCGTTCGAAACATAAATAGGGAAATCAGACCTCCAAGAACAATCCCTACGAACCAGGGAAATATGGCCCTCAGTAATAAGGGTTGAATACCTCTCAACACTGTCTAAAGAAGAAGACTGTTCTACAAGAACTGGGTTTTCCCTAGTAAAGACAAATTTAGCGGGAATAATTTCATCAACTTTAGGTTCACGAAGATGATCATCTTTACCTGTAGATGAAGAATGAGAAGACTTAGCCCAAGGAGAAACTAAAGACCTAGAGGAAGGAGGAGAAATTATATGAGAGGAAGAAGAACCTCTGGAAGGAGTGGATCCTGAACTCCTTAATCTACTTCCCCTCCGACTCCTAGTCGGGGCAGAAGAAGGTGTTAAGTTTTCCACATCTATTATTCTTTTAGGCTGATTTGATGAAGACATGTTTACAAAGGCAATGGAAAATTCCTTACAATTAAAGGAAACAAGTTATAAAATGTTTCGTGGAAGTAAAGAAAGGAAAAAGGGTATTTATACTTGAAGACGACCGTAAAAAATAATGATGAAAAGTCATAATTAAAGGTGTCACTTCGGGACTGACGCAGCCGCAAAAAGCTCTAAAAGGTGCCGAGTAAATGCAGAACCAATCCGAGAAGGACACATGGTATAAGCATTAAATAGAAGAGAGAAACGACGCCTATGTTCATAAAAAGATGCTATGTTTTGAGGCAAAGTGGCGGCAAAATATTCCCTCCATAAATGAGTATCCACTTACCAAATATTAATCGATAAATATATGGTAAGTGGGGGGACTATATGTATTGGTAAAAAAGAGTTTCACACATAAGCCAACTCTTGACAACTCAGCCAGTTATGTGGACACAGGAAAACGCGACAGCTGGATGTGATTCTTTGAAGAGGTACGGAACAAAGATACACGATTCAATAAACCCTCGAGCTCATCAGCCACGGGAATATCGCTCTAATCGAGACAAGGAAGGGACACAGTTAGAGTGAATCTAGACAGAGTTACGGATAGATTCAGGAATCCCTATTAAAAATCCCAGACGTTATGTAACCTATGCATAACAGTTATGGTTGCCCTTGGTAACGCCTCATTAATGTAATAATTAGTCATTAATGAGAAATTATTGCAAGAACCAAACTTTAAATTAATAAACCTCCTATATAAAGGAAGGAAATATAACTTATAAGGCCATCTGATTTTCGAATACAATCTACTTTGATTTTCTATATTTCTGCAATATTGTCTATTACTCGTTTCTCTGTATTATTTACTTGATTATCAGTAACCTGTGTTCATCCTAGAAATAGCTTTGGTCAAAGTATCTAATTCTTTGGTTAAACAGTATCACCAGTTGAAGATTGGGGATTCCGACATTCCGAAGACTGCTTTCAGGACTAGATATGGTCATTATGAGTTTCTGGTTATGTCATTTGGGCTGACCAATGCTCAGCCGCGTTCATGAAATTGATGAACAGTGTGTTCCATCCTTACCTGGATTCGTTCGTCATTTTATTCATTGATGACATCCTGGTTTATTCC
This sequence comes from Nicotiana knightiana, assembly GCA_005239525.1. Classification (NCBI taxonomy): domain Eukaryota; kingdom Viridiplantae; phylum Streptophyta; class Magnoliopsida; order Solanales; family Solanaceae; genus Nicotiana; species Nicotiana knightiana. The sequence goes on from MDKJ01294088.1 coordinate 7,620, forward strand.
CGTAGCAGGAAGAGCATGCTCAGCACTTGATGGTTGTGTTACAGAGGTTGAGGGAGGAGAAGCTTTATGCAAAATTCTCCAAATATGAGTTTTGTCTTGGTTCAGTAGCTTTATTGGGGCACGTGGTGTCTAGTGAGGGTATTCAGGTTGATCCAAAGAAGATTGAGGTGGTACAGAGTTGGCCCGGAATGTCCTCAGCTACTGAGATTAGGAGTTTCCTTGGTCTGGCGGGATATTACCATTGCTTTGTGGAAGGATTCTCTTCTATTGCTTCACCATTGACCAGATTGACCCAGAAGGGTGCTCCATTCAGATGGTCCGATGAGTGTGAGGAGAGCTTTCATAAGCTCAAGTCAGCATTGACCACAACTCCGATGTTGGTTTTGCCTACTGGTTCAGGTTCTTACACAGTCTATTGTGATTCTTCTAGAGTTGGCTTGGGAGCGGTATTGATGCAGGACGGTAGGGTGATTGCCTACATGTCTAGACAGTTGAAGGTGCATGAGAAGAATTAACCAATGTACGATCTTGAGTTAGCTGCCATTGTCCATGCCTTAAAGATTTTGCGCCATTACTTGAATGGGGTACAGTGTGAGATTTCCACGAATCATCGTAGCTTGCAGTATCTGCTGAGGCAGAAGGACTTAAATTTGCGTCAGAGGATATGGTTAGAGCTTCTCAAGGATTATGATCTCACTATTTTGTATCATCCGGGGAAGGCCAATGTAGTGTCCGATGCCTTGAGTCGCAGAGCTGAGAGTTTGGGGAGTCTAGCATACCTTTCAGCCGTAGAACCACCTTTAGCACTTGATGTTCAGGCTTTAGCGGGTCAGTTGGTGAGATTGAATTTGTCAGACCCTCCGCGGGTATTAGCTAGCATGGCTTCCCGGTCTTCTCTGTATGATCAGATTAGAGCTCGGCAGTATGATGATCCATATTTGTTATTACTTCAGTATATGGTCCGTCGAGATGATGCCAGAGATGTGACTATTGGTGATGACAGTGCTATGAGGATGCATGGCCGTATTTGTGTGCCCAATGTGGATGGTATTCGAGAGTTGATATTAGCAGAGGCTCACAGCTCGCGGTATTCCATTCATCCGGGTGTCGCGAAGATGTATCAGGATCTGAGACAACAGTATTGGTGGAGGCGGATGAAGAGAGATATTGTTGAGTATGTAGCACAGTGTCTCAACTGCCAGCAAGTCAAGTATGAGCAACAGAGACCAGGTGGATTACTTCAGAGGTTAGATATCTCGGAGTGGAAGTGGGAGCGGATTACCATGGACTTTGTAGTTGGGCTTCCATGGACTTCGAAGGGTTTTGATGCTATTTGGGTCATTGTGGATAGATTGACCAAGTCCGCGCACTTCATTCCTGTTGGTACTTCTTATACTTCAGAGCGATTAGCTGGTATTTACATTAAGGAGGTTGTCTGATTGCATGGAGTTCTGATTTCTATTTTTTCTGACAGAGGCACTCAGTTCACATCTCAGTTTTGGAGGGTCGTACAAAGAGGTATGGGTATTGATGTAGAGTTGAGCAATGCTTCACCCTCAGACCGACGGGCAGTCGGAAAGGACTATTCAGATTTTGGAGGATATGTTACGGGCTTGTGTGATTGATTTTGGTGGTTCATGGGATCAGTTTCTACCACTATCGGAGTTTGCATATAATAACAGCTACCAGTCTAGTATGAGGCTTTATATGGTAGGAGGTGTATATCTCTGGTTGGTTGGTTCGAGCCTGGTGAGGCTAAGTTATTGGGCATAGATTTGATTCAGGATGCGTTGGAGAAAGTGAAATTGATTCAGGAGCGACTTCGCACGGTGCCGTCTAGGCAGAAGAGTTATGCGGACCGGAAGGTTCGAGATGTGTCTTTTATGGAAGGTGATAAGGTACTACTGAAAGTATCACCCATGAAGGGTGTTATGAGGTTCGGAAAGAGAGGAAAGTTGAGCCCACGGTTTATTGGTCCTTTTGAGGTACTTTAGAAGGTTGGAGAGGTGGCGTATAGACTTGCCTTGCCACCCAGCCTATCGAGTGTTCATCCGGTGTTTCATGTGTCGATGCTCAGGAAGTATGTTGGTGACCCGTCTCATGTGTTAGACTTCAGCACAGTTCAACTCGAGGGTGAAATGTCATATGAGGTAGATCCAGTAGCAATTTTGGATCGTCAGGTCAGGAAGTTGAGGTCTAAGAATATAGCTTAAGTGAAAGTACAATGGAGAGGTCAGCCAGTAGAGGAGGCTACTTGAGAGACCGAGCGAGAGATGCAGAGCAAATATCCTCACTTGTTTGAGACTCCAGGTACGTTTCTAGACCCGTTCGAGTACGAACGTTTACTGTTATTGCCTCGTCATAGCTTGGTTAAACTGTTCTTGATGTGTAAGAGTTGGTCGGCTCGGGATCGAAATAATTATAATGAGAGTTTAGTCATTTAGTATGTAAAAAATAGCCTTAGAGTTGGAAAAGTCAACTGAGAGTTGACTTATTGGTAAACGACCTCGAAATACGGATTATTTTTGGCTCGGATAGCTTCGTTAGGTGATTTGGGACTTAGGAGGGTGTTCGGAATATTTTTATGAGGACCGGTGTAGAATTAGGCTTGAATTGACGAAAGTTAGTTTTTGGTAATTTCCGGTCGGCAGTGGAAAATAGGCTATCAAGGTCGAAATGGAATTCTGATAGTTAGAACAAGTTCGTAATATCATTTAGGATATGTTTTCAAAATTTCAGGTCAATCGGAGTTGTTTTGAACAGTTTCGGCATCGTTGGTGGATTTTAGAAATTTCAAAGTTCTTAGGCTTGAATTTGATGTGATCTTGGTGTTTTGATGTTATTTTGGGTGTTCCGAGGGTGCAACTAGGTTTGAATGATCATATATGAGGTGTTGGTATGTTTGGTTGGGGTCCCGAGGGGCTCGGGATGGTTTTGAGTGGTTAACGGGGAGTTTGGAGTGCTTGTGTTGCTGTCGAAGTTGCTGGTGCTGGTGTAACCGCACCTGCGGATGGGTCATCGCAGGTGCGGGCCCGCAGGAGCGGAAGAAGGCTCCGCAGGTGCAAGATTTGGCCAGCCAGGGAAAAGGTCGCAGATGCGGATAGGGGGGCCGCACCTGCAAAGTCGCAGGTGCGGAATGTGAGTCGCAGGTGCAGAGTTAGGCCGTTTAATGAAAACTCACATGTGCGTTAGATTTGACCGCAGGTGCCGCAGGTGCGAATTTGAGGCCGCAAGTGGGAAAAACCTGGACAGAAAGTATAAAAAGGAGACTTCGCGAATTTTAACCCTTTTTCCACCATTGTTGTGCGGGTTCCGAGGTTTTTGAGGAATTTTGAAGAGGGGAACGTTGGTGCATCATTGAGGTAAGCTTTTTGGACTCATTAAATCTATTGTAGGTGATTAAAGACCTTAATATCAATGTTAAATTCAAGAAAATCAGTAGAAAAAGGTGGAGTTAGGACTTTAGATTATGAGACCTTTAGGGGTCGATTTGAGGGGTCAAACGAACTCCGATTTCAGTGTTCTTTATATGTACGGACTCGTGAGATGATGAAGAACATTTTGATATAAAATTTTCCAAGTTCCGAGATGCGGGACCGGCGGTCGGGTTTTGGCTAAATTCAGGTTTTATGCTAAAATTGGTACTTTTCGATTGGAATTTATTTCTTTAGCATAATTTGATGATAAAGATTCTGATCTTTATAGATTTGGAGCGCTCAGAAGTTGATTCGAGAGGCAAGCGGGTTGCAGAGTAGCTTTTCGGGCTAGTTTGAGGTAAGTAATGTCTTTAAATCCTGTCCTAAGGGTATGAAACCCCGGACTTTGCATCCTTTCACGGATTTTGGAATGGAAAGGTTAGAAATTTTGAAATATATTCCTTTTTAGGAAACTATTGAGTTACGAACCCGATTTTAAAGCCTATGCTTAATAGTATTGATACATTTTGATATAATTTGGGTTGTAAGCCATGTTTGGGGCCTAGTGCCGATCTGTTTACCCCTTGGGGGCTGTTTTTACTATTTTCCTTACTTGATATGTTATGATTTCAACTCAATCTTTTCTTGATAATTGTTTTGACACTCATAGTATTTTGATATTATTTCTTGAAAATGAAACACTATTTTGGGTCGAGAACCCGGTATAATGATGACCCGAGTGGCATGTTGAGAGTGCCTGACTGAGTGAGGCTGCGGGACAATATTGTGAGGATGTTATGATACGAGAGAGGCCGAGGGCCAATATTGTGAGTGATTTATGCCATGATGTGGCTGGCCGAGGGCCAATATTGTGAGTGATTTATGCCATGATGTGGCTTGTTATAGCGCTTGGGCTGTAGGAGCCCCTCCAGAGTCTGTACACACCCCCAGTGAGCGCAGGGACCTATTGAGTGCGAGTGATGCCCGCGGGGCTGATACTGAGTGACTGTGAGGTTGCCCGCTGGTCTGATACTGAGTGATGGTGAGGTGCTGAGGGAAATTGTTACGATAAATGATTATGGCCCGATGGGCAGATTTATGATGATTTTACTGAATTTTCGACTGTGATACTTCTTTTTTCAAACTGATTTTACTGAGCTATATTGAAATTATACTTGTTTCAAAGGATTTCTGGAAATTGGTTTTCAAACTTATGTATTTGATGTATACTTTATGGAGACTTGATGTTTTACTGTTTTGTGGATTGGTGTTTTGTGCTGTGTGTTTCGTATTTCTCAAACTGTAATTTATTTTCATTACTACTGAGCTGGCATACTCATCATTACTCCATGTACTTCTTTGTGCAGATCCAGATACTGGTTCTGAGCAGTAGCCATTTGAGTTGAGTCATCGTCATCATTCGGGATTTCGAGGTAGCTGTCCAGCATCCGCAACTTCTCCATTTCCCTTCCTTTATTAGTATCAGTATTTATTTCATAGACATTGATTAAGACATTAGCAGAGTTAGTTTTATTTCTTAGATGCTCATGATCATTGACTCCAGTCTTGGGAGGATTGATTAGAATATTAGATTATTATTGGGGCGTAAATACTTAAAGAAATTATTTTATGCTTTGTTGTCACTTGTTATTGATTATTGAAATATTATAATAGAACGGATGGGTAATTAGGTGATGGGTTGTTAGCCTAGTTCCACGATAGGCGCCATCATGACCTGTTAGGATTTGGGGTCGTGACATTAGTTATCCACTGTATTAGCACAGCAAGACACAGCTATAGCAACCTTAGTTTTCAACCCAGAAATCCATAGTAAAACCCAAATACAAATGAGCCTAAAACCAGATTTCCTTGCCAAGATGTGAGGAGATTTCAGAGATTTTTTTTTGGTTCGAAAATCAGTATAGATAAAAGATCTTTTGAATTTCAGAAATTTTTCCCTTTCATCTGAGAGATCTTTTGAGAAAAGTTCATGTTTTAAAGCCTATTTTTTAGAGTAGATCTGCCGATTTCAGAGTGTATTTTTCAGAGTATATTTTTTTGTCCCCCTTTTTTCTGTGAGAGAGTGTCCCTTTATATAGGGAGTAACCCCTCCTATTTCCCCCATGTGCCAATCCTTGAAATTAAGGGATAAGGGGAATCTTTTTGTAACAGATTTCCTACAACTGTCTCTTCTAGAGGTTTCCTAACAAATTTTCAGATTTTCAAATTATTGTCAACCTTTTAAGTTCTTTTATTACCCGTTCACCCCCCTTTAATTCCTTTCAAACATCAAAATTAGCCTATTAAGATCAGAACATCAAACACAAAAAAAAAAAATAGAATCAAATTAAACTAATTAAACCTAGCTAGATTACTAAATGCAATTAACTAATTAATTATGTAATTAACTTAAGTAATCCTATTTTTAAGGGAACTAATTAGTAATTAAAACCTAACTAATTACCTAACAAAACAGAGAAAGAAACAAGGAAAAAGGAAAGAAAAAGTACACTGATTTCCATTAATGAACTAAGAAAAAATGTCAAAAATCCTTGATTAATTAATGAAATCAGGATTGACCTAATCAGGATGGGATTAATAACCTAAATCAGTATTTACCTAAATCGACTAGTTGACTAACCTAGTTTCTAACACATATCAAGTATTCAAGGAAGCAATTAATCGAAAAGGACAACAACACTTAGAGAAACAAAAACAGTGAAGAGAGACCTTGACACAGATCAATTAAGCTAACCGTTCGTAATTAAATTTTAATGAAAGAATAAACGAAACACTTAACTAATTAACAGATATTTTTAGACTAAACATGGCTGTCTGACAGTGGTACAAGTAGGATTTCACAAAGCCAAAATACAAGAAAGATACAAAGGGAAGATGAAGGTACCAGTGATAGGACTTGGTCGGATTCCGGAGACTTGCCGGAGTTTGGCCGAATTCCGGTGGACTCAAAGGTGACTTCGACTAGTATGAATCGACGGCTATTGTTACGAGCCATCGACTCATGTGAGTCTAAGTCACAGAGCCGTTGAAAACTTGAATTCTAAAAGGTATTAGGGTTTTATGGATTTCAGATCTGAAATAAGTCACAATCGGGTATCTTTTTGAGAAAACTAAGGACGGGAGGTGGTTGGGGACAAGGAGAAGACTATGGGGTAGAAGTTTGAGGCTATTTGGTGGAGCTCCGCCGCCAGTGGCGATTTCCGACCGGCGGAGCACGGTGGAGGAGCGACGGAGTCCGGTGAAGACATAACCAGACGAGAGAGACGGTGTAAGGGGTGGGGTGTTAGTCTTTGGGGTGAATGAGGGTAGGTGGGGGTTGTTTGGACACTTAAATATCAAATGGGTGGGGAGTTCCCAGCCGTTAGATAAAAAAAGATCAACGGCTGGGATCCTTCATAACTCAAACGGCGTCGTTTAGTGGTGTAAAGGGGCTGACCCACTTGGGCTTTATTGGGCTGGACCTGGTGAGTTATTTTTGGGCCTGGGCAAGTTAGCCCAGGTCCGATTTTGAGCCTATGTTGAATTAATTCATTAAATATAATTAAACTAAAACCCAATAACAAAATGTAGAGATTAATTCTAACTTAGTTTTGTCTAATTATTAATTGATAACTTAATTAAGAGTAAAATAATTAATTTAACACTCATATAGTTTAAAGAATAAATTTTCACACTTTTGTTAGAAAAAATAATTAAATTAAGAAGTTAACCATTAAATCTACCTTATGTCAAATGATCATATTTTGTTATTAATCAATTCAATTAATTATCAATAATAATTTTGTAACCCCTTGATGATAATGATGCATTTACTAATTTTTTAAAAACGAACTATGATTATGCAATGCAAAAATAATTCACAAATAACATTAAAATTCAACAACATTTATAAATTTAATTTGTTTTGTTGAATTCTGTAGGAGTGTATGATGGGTGAAAAATCACGTGCTCACAGCTGCCCCTCTTTGTTCGGAAACACGAAGGATTTTCGGGCAAAGACAAAGTGAGCAGTTACGAGCAACTTTTATCCGTTCAAATACCCCATGTGAAGCATTTTTGAAAAGTTTGACCGAACCATGCTTCGAAGATTACCTACATATCCTTGGCTATAAAGGAATCAGGTCGGTGTAGTTCTGGAAGTTTTGGTAGCTGGGACTACCGGGTAACTATGGTTTCACTGCGGTTGCTGTTGTTACTGTTGTTGATCTCCTTATTACACCAAAGTAACAAAAAGACTAACTAAACATATCAACTGCTAGTTACAAGATTCCTATCTAAGACTTGGTCACTCTGACCTGGATCTTGATGCTTGTTAGCCGCAAGTGTTGGTTTCGTCTTATCGTTCCTCGATAAAGGCAGGATATACTGAATGGATGACTTCAATCTCGTCCTGAATAGTCCATATCTTCCCCGTTTCTGCACTTTAGATTCAATCTTCTCTTTTCCCTTTTTGTTTTATTATTCTGGATCGAGACTTCTTCTTTTGGTCGTCTCGAGTCCAATGTCCTAAAATTTAATCTGCACAAAAATCAAAAACAAACGAACGAAATTTTCTGCCTCAGTTTTTCACTAGGAAAAATTTCGTGAGTTAATGTAAGGAAATCTGCACTACTTTATTATTGAAAGCAATGAAAAGACGAGAACAGTGCACCCGGAGTTATTGTAGAATAGGGAGTGGATGTCCTATGTCTAAAAGTAAGATCAACTAGGGGTTGGAGACCTTATGTTGCAGAATAAAATCCACTAGGGATTGGAGACCCTATGTCTAAAAATAAAATCAACTAGGGAGTGGAAACCCTATGTTGGAAAAATCATCAACTAGGGAGTGTATACCCTATGTTGGCATCAACTAGGGAGTGTATACCCTATGTTGGAAAATAAAATCAACTAGGGATTGTATACCCTATGTTTGGAAAAATCATCAACTAGGGAGTGTATACCCTATGTTGGAAAATAAAATCAACTAGGGATTGTATACCCTATGTTTGGAAAAATCATCAACTAGGGAGTGTATACCCTATGTTGGAAAACGTGATCAACTAGGGATTGTATACCCTATGTTGGCATCAACTAGGGAGTGTATACCCTATGTCAAAAAAATCATCGACTAAGGAGTGTATACCTTATGTTCGCATCAACTAGGGATTGTATACCCTATGTCGGCATCGACTAGGGAGTGTATACCCTACGTTGGAAAAATCATCAACTAGGGATTATATACCCAATGTAACGGTTGATGTATGAGACTCGACCCTATCTTTCGTAGCATGCATTCCCATCCGTGTCGCAACTGATTCGGTAAGCTACGTGTCCGGTGCACGGAGAACTGCCTTCGGTCCGATTTTTATATGGATAAGCCGAGATTATCTCACTTAGAAGCTGCTTTTCGGATTCTGGAAAAGAAATCATCAACTAGGGATTGTATACCCTATGCTGGAAAAGAAATCATCAACTCGGGATTGTATACCCTATGTCGGCATCAACTAGGGAGTGTATACCCTACATTGGAAAAATCATCAACTAGGGATTGTATACTCTATGTTGGGAAAGAAATCATCAACTAGGGGTTGTATACCTTATGTTGGAAAAGAAGTAATCAACTAGAGATTGTATACCCTATGTCGGCATCAACTAGGGAGTGTATACCCTACGTTGGAAAAATCAACTAGGGATTGTATACCATATGTTGGGAAAGAAATCATCAACTAGGGGTTGTATACCCTATGTCGGCATCAACTAGGGAGTGTATACCCTACGTTGGAAAAATCAACTAGGGATTGTATACCATATGTTGGGAAATAAATCATCAACTAGGGGTTGTATACCCTATGTCGGCATCAACTAGGGAGGGTATACCCTACGTTGGAAAAATCAACTAGGGATTATATACCATATGTTGGGAAATAAATCATCAACTAGGGGTTGTATACCCTATGTTGGAAAACAAGTCATCAACTAGGGATTGTATACCTTATGTCGGCATCAAATAGGGAGTGTATACCCTACGTTGGAAAAATCATCAACTAGGGATTGTATACCCTATGTTGAGAAAGAAATCATCAACTAGGGGTTGTATACCCTATGTCGGCATCAACTAGGGAGTGTATACCCTACGGTGGAAAAAATCATCAACTAGGGATTGTATACCCTATGTTGGAAAAGGGGCAGCTAGTGTTTGGAAACCCTATACCACTTCAGGTTTGGGTTGTTTTCAACATTGTTTTGCTTCTTTTCTTTTCTTTTCATTTTATTTTGAGTAAACGCGGGAGAGGATTTCGGAGAAAACTTCCCTTTTGGAGTTGTTGCTGCAGAGCTACTTCTAGCTCTTGCGCCCTTTCTTTTGGTTACACTTGCATTTGCAAAGTTGCTTTGAGTTACACCTGTTTCCTTTAAACAAAGAACAATTTGTTAGTTTGAAATGGTGGTTGGTTTTGCGGCCTTGATTTTCAGCAACTTGATCTCCGTTCTTGCGACGAAGATCTCGACCACTTGTTTGCTCACTGGGGATTGGGTTTCATCTCCAATCCCGGGTTTCCTGGCTTTCCAGATTTTAACATGGTGCTCGGTCATGTGGGACCCAACGTCTGACTTTACTCTGCCTCTGAGGCCTTTCGCTCGCTTTTGTTTTGGATATCCAGAGTATCTAGGAAGTTTTGGTCCCCCTTAAATTCTGCTGCAATGGTTAGTCTCGTGGGACTTAACCTTCTCCAACTTTATTTCGCCTTCATCGGCCTTTCATTTCTGATTTTTCCTCCAACTTTAACTTTAAAGCATTTGGAGCACTTCAGCTTTTCAAACTTTGTTGAGAGGGTTAGCCACGTGGGACTCAACCTTTCACTTCAATTGCCTTTAATAGGCATTTCCATTTGATTTTCTTCTTTCAAGAGTTTTGCATTTAAAGCATCGGCTGTTGCGGCCAGTCGGGATCGACTCGATGCCCTTGATGAGGCTCGATGCCCTTTGCATGTTGGCTCGCGTCAAACAAGAACCCTATAAATCAGTTTTGCTATCTTTGTCTTGCTTTAGAAACAGAATCAGACTGAAAGGGATTGAAAGAGGATAACAAAGAAACTGGGACAATGAATTTTGACAAGAAATATCCCTTTCAGGAAAAGAGAAGAAGGACGTATCTGGAGTTTATGCGGCCTTCAATGAACATGACATGCGTCTTGGACTGGATGCCTGATCTATATAAACCATCTGACTCTCAGAAATTCTTCACGACTTTTACCTCGAGGTTGAGAAACCTTGCCCCATACCATGTCGATATCAGTGACTAATCATCCTCCTTTTGATTAGTAGTGCCCTTTTCGGGTTTTCACCGACTAACCTCTCTCATTTCTCTTCTCACCATCGCCCTGTAGTGCTCTTTGCGAGTTTTCACTAACAATACTCTCTCATTTTTAATTTCTCTACTCACCGTCGCCTTATGGTGCCCGTGTGGGTTTTCACCGATGAGACTCTCTCATTTTAATTTCTTTTTCTACCATCGCCTTATGGTGCTCGTGTGGGTTTTCACTGATAAGACTCTCTCATTTTAATTTCTCGCATTGCTTGTATCAGATCCAAATAGATGTATCCTCCTATTTTGGCTTTCTTCGTCGATCGATCGGAAGGACTTGAACAGGATTTGGGGTAAAAGGGATTTGTACTGAATTACAACTTTGGAACTTTTCAGGCGAGTCATTGCTGAATTTCAACACTTGCCCCTGCTTAAACTCTTGGAGGAATGTGGATTTTTATTTTGGTGTGACGAACCCCAGGGAGAGGCTGCCTACGTATCCTTTCGGAATCAAGTTAGATGTAGTTCAGGGAAACATTTTGTTTTTGTTTTGATTTTTGTTTTGTTTTTCATCATCATTTTTATTTTTCTCTTTTTTTTTTATCAACACTTCAAGTTCCAAAGAGGGTAATCAAGGAAGAGTAATCGGCTCAAAGGCTTTAGAAAAACTGGTAGTGTTTGGGGTAGCGTGAATGAAAGCCTTCGTCATTTTGATTGTGAGTATCAACATCACGAAAAGGTCAAACATAATACCTTTTGACTGCATCTGCATTGACAGCCGTTTCGGGGTCATTTCCTTCGATGTCCCCCAAGTACAATGCTCCTTTTGGTAGCAATTTCCTTATGATGTATGGACCTCTCCAATTCGGGGCGAATTTTCCTTTTGCTTACTCATGGTGCGGGAGGATACGTCTTAGGACGAGTTGCCCCACTTCGAAGTTCCTAGGCCATACTTTCTTGTTATAGGCGCGGGCCATTCTTTGTTGGTACAACTGCCCGTGGCAAACTACGGCCATTCTTTTCTCATCAATCAGAGTTAACTGTTCCAACCGGGTTTTGACCCATTCATCATCCTCAATTTCAGATTCGACAATGATCCGAAGGGATGGAATTTCGACTTCCGCAGGGATCACAGCTTCAGTGCCGTAAACCAATAGATAAGGCGTAGCCCCAACTGATGTGCGCACGATCGTGCGATATCCCAATAATGCAAAAGGAAACTTCGCATGCCACTGTCTGGAACTTTGGATAATTTTTCTTAGGATTTTCTTGATATTCTTATTGGCTGCTTCGACGGCACCATTGGCTTTGGGCCGATAAGGGGTGGAATTACGGTGTGTGATTTGAAACTGTTCACATACCTCCCTCATCAAGTGGTTGTTCAGATTTGCAGCGTTACCAGTAATGATAGTTTTTGGAATACCGAAACGACAGATAATGTTTGAATGCACGAAGTCCACCACTGCTTTCTTAGTGATGGCTTTGAAAGTGACTGCTTCGACCCATTTTATGAAATAGTCCATGGCAACCAAAATAAATATGTGTCCATTTGAAGCTTTTGGCTCGATTGGCCCAATGACATCCATTTCGCAGGCAACGAAGGGCCAATGTGCTGACATGGGATGAAATTCTGAGGGTGGTGCATGAATCAGGTCACCATGTATTTGACACTGATGGCATTTGCGGACAAAACTGAAACAATCCTTTTCCATGGTCATCCAGTAATATCCTGCTCGCAGAATTTTCTTTGCGAGGACATACCCGTTCATGTGAGGTCCGCATACTCCTGAATGTACTTCGTTCATAATCTTTTCAGCTTCTTTTGCATCCACGCACCTTAACAAATTCAGATCTGGAGTCCTTTTGTACAACACTTCTCCGCTTAAGAAGAAACTGCTAGCGAGTCTTCTGATGGTTTTATTTTGATCCCCATTGGCCTGCTCCGGGTATTCTTTTGTTTTCGAGAATCTTTTGATATCATGATATCATGGTCGGACATCGGGCTCTATTTTGATCGTGTTACACTAACCATGTCTTTCTTTGATTTGAATTTCCAACGGGTCAATGTGGACATTTCCCGAATATGGCAGCATTGCAGCTAGGGTGGCCAGTGCATCGGCTAACTCGTTGTGGCATCGAGGAATATATATGAACTCGACGACTTTGAATCGTTTGCTAAGATCTTCCACATGTTTTCTGTATGGAAGGAGCTTAACATCTCGAGTTTCCCACTCACGCTAAGCTTGCTTGATGATCAAATCAGAATCTCCCATGATCAATAACTCTTCCACATCCATGTCAATGGCCATGTTCATGCCCATTATACAAGCTTCATATTCAGCAGTGTTGTTTGTACAGAAGAAACGGAGACGGTCGGTGGCTGGATAGTGTTGTCCCATGGGCGAAATGAAAATTGTCCCGATACTAACACCTTTTGCATTTACAGCTCCGTCAAAGAACATTTTCCAAGTGTTGGTGTTTTCTGGGATTACCTAGATTGAGTTTACTTCCTCATCCGGGAAGTAAGTACTTAAAGGTTGATATTCGTCATCGACAGGATTTTCAGCCAGGTGATCCTCCAAGGCTTGAGATTTCATCACCGTGCGGGTGACATAGACTATGTCAAACTCGATGAGCAGGATTTTCCACTTTGCTAATCTCCTGATGGGCATTGGCTTTTGGAATATGTACTTCAAAGGATCCAGCCTGGTGATGAGGTAGGTGGTGTAAGCCAACAAGTAATGCCGGAGCTTCTGAGCAACCCAAGTCAAGGCGCAACAAGTTCTTTCCAACAAGTTGTACTTGGCTTCATAGCTTGTGAATTTTTTGCTCAAGTAGTATATAGCTTGTTCCTTCTTCCCGGTCACATCATGTTGCCCGAGAACGCACCCAAAAGAATTTTCCAACACCGTCAAATACAAGAACAGAGGTCTTCCAGGTTCGGGTAGGACAAACACTGGCGGATTCGACAGATACTCTTTGATTTTGTCGAAAGCTTCTTGGCACTCATTCGTCCATTTAATTGCTGCATCTTTCTTCAACAGCTTGAATATAGGCTCACACGTGGAGGTTAACTGAGTAATGAACCTGCTGATGTAATTCAACCTACCCAGCAAACTCATGACCTCTTTCTTGGTTCTTGGAGGGGGAAAATCCTGAATAGAATTTATCTTTGTCGGATCCAGTTCTATACCCCGTCGACTGACTATAAAACCCAACAATTTCCCATACGGAACTCCAAAAGCACACTTGGCTGGATTCAATTTTAAGTCAAACTTACGCAGACGTTTGAAGAATTTTCTTAGATGCTACACATGGTCGTCTTGCGTCCTAGATTTAATAATCACATCATCCACGTATACCTCAATCTCTTGGTGCATCATGTCATGAAAAATGGCGGTTATAGCCCTCATATAGGTTGCCCCGACGTTCTTTAGGCCAAATGGCATGACCCGGTAATAGTAAGTACCCCAAGGTGTGGTGAAGGCCGTTTTCTCTGCATCTTCTTCATCCATCAAAACCTGGTGATACCCAGCGTAACAATCTACGAAAGATTGTATCTCATGTTTGGCACAGTTGTCAACCAGGATGTGAATGTTTGGCAATGGAAAGTTATCCTTGGGGCTTGCTTTATTCAAATCTCGATAGTTGACACACACTCGGACTTTCCCGTCTTTCTTTGGTACTGGGACAACATTAGCCAACCACGTGGTGTATTGGACCACTCGGATTACTCCAGCTCTTAACTGTTTAGTGACTTCTTCTTTCATCTTGTCACTCATGTCTGTTTTAAATTTTCTCTACTTTTGTTGGACGGGTGGGCAATCGGGATGAGTTGGCAGCTTGTGTACCACTAAATTAACACTTAGTCCGGGCATATCATCATAAGACCAAGCGAACACATCTTTGAATTTGAACAGAAGTTGAATCAATGCGTCCCTAGTTTTCTCATCTGTGTGAATGCTTATCATGGTTTCTCGGACCTCTTCTAGATTACGCAAATTAACCGGCTCAGTTTCGTTTAGGTTTGGCTTAGGCTTATTCTCAAATTGTTTCAATTCTCTGTTTATTTCCGTAAAATCCTCTTCTTCATCATATTCTGGTTCTTGATTCATTATTTTGAGATTAGACAGCGTGTTAAGATTAGGGCATAAAGTCCGCAAGCATTTCATGTTATTTAAGGCCGCATTATTAGGACTGAAAAATAAGAAAAATAACAAAATCAGAAAGTAGACAATAATTTTTTTTTGATTTATTTCATTGAATTTGAAGATAACAGGGGTTTTGCATCAGAATTTAAAGACAATAAAATTAAAAACATCCGAGTTACACCCTGAAATAACTCGAAGTGCAGAAAGGACAGCAAAACATGAACTACCAAGATTCTCGTCTGTTGGGAAGGGAGTAGCTTTCCAGTTTTGTAGTTTGGCATTCGGACCCATGTATTGCACCTCAGCGGTGCTTGAGCCTTCTCCCGGTTGAACCACGTGAGTCTCATATAACATTTGTCTCATGGCCTCACAAATCTCTTCAATTTTTTCGGCCGTAAAGTCCTCCTCTTCTTCTTCAATGTACTGTGGTTTGATGAAGGACTTAGTGATGTGTGGGAATGGCTGAGGCAAGTCCCACCCATCGTTCTTACGTGCGTTGGCCCATTTCACATCGGCCTCTGTTTCCTGGAAACCTATGCCGAAGAATTTTTTGTTGGCAGGCAGAGAGATGAGTTTTGGTAATGCCCTGTAGGGATACCCCGAGCCCCTTTCCGGGTTTGTACCCATGTATGATCATGTCAATAGCGACCATGATTGATGCATTAGATAAACAAGTCTGTGGGCACGGAGTACCTTCCTCGTGCTAATCAGCAAGCACAATCTCAAAGGCTTGGTACACAATATGTTCGCTTCCTTGTCGGGCCTCGAGGCAGGGGACGGAGGGGTCCCTATATATAGATTGCTCGTCCTCTCTATGGACTACAATATCCTGATTCTTGTGTTCAAATTTGACCATCTGGTGGAGAGTAGACGGCACTGCCCCAGCATCGTGAATCCAAGGCCTTCCTAGCAGGAAGTTATAAGAAGTATCCATGTCCAAGATTTGGAAGGTTACTGTGAAATCCACAGGGCCAATCGTCATGACTATGTCAATTTCCCCAATGGTGTTCCTTTTGATACAGTCAAAGGCGCGGACACAAATGTAATTTGCCCTGATTCTCTCAATGCCTATTTCCATTCTTTGAAGTGTCGACAGGGGGCAAATATCTACCCCGGATCCTCCATCAAGCATAACTCTCTTCACGTAATATCCTTCACTTTTAACTGTCAAGTGTAAGGCTTTGTTGTGAGCGGCCCCCTTAGGAGGTAGGTCATTTCAACTGAAAGAAAAAAATTTTACTTCGAAGAAGCGCTCAGCCATTCTCTCTAACTGCTCGACTGAGGTCTCAGCTGGTACATACGCTTCATTCAGCGTTTTTAGGAGTACTTTTTTATGCTCGTTTGAGCCCATCAACAGAGGCAAAAGTGAAACGTGATCAGGGGTTTTCCTGAGTTTTTCAATTGTGGCACATTCAGACATTTTCATTTTCTTGAAGAACTCTTCAACTTCTTCGGCAGTGATGGGTTTTTTGAGGGGAGATCGTTTATGCTTGGCTTTATTCAACTCCTGTGGGTTATGATATTTCCCAGTAGGTTTTGCTTTGTTGAATTCCCCTCTGACCTCTTTCCCTTTGTATGGTACCAGTGTTTGATCATAATTCCAGGGGACAGTAGTTGTATTTTTTATAGGGATTTGCGGCTGGCGGCTGATGATCAGAGATTCATTTAGCTTAGGTAGGACGGCCGGATTTTTCACAACATATGTCCCCTTCGGCACATACACTCTCTGTGGCTTTAATTTCAGTTCTAATCTTCTGGGAGGGCTCAAGGCGAGTTTCCTATTTCACGGAGCCCTCGGTCAAACTCTTTGTCTTCACAAATCATCCCAATGAGGGGCCCGTTGTTGTGGGCTGGCAATGGATTATTTGTGACGTTGGGGACCTCCTCGTCCCTTAGCACCATTTTTTCTGTTCAATCAGATTTTCTAATGCTCTCTTGTGAGTCCAACAGTCTTTAGTATCGTGCCCCTCTGCTCCCGAGTGATAGGCACAGTTGGTTCCTCATTTTTATGATGCCGATTCTGGATTTTACCGAGTTGGAGGTACGGGCTGCAGAAGTCCCATCTGAATCAGCTTTGGCAACAGGCTTGAGTATGACTCACTGATAGGAGTGAAAGTAGGTCTCATTGGTGGTTCACGAAGGTAGGTATTGTATGGATGTTTGTTCTAAGGAGGGTTTGGATTATATTGAGCTGGGGGAGGATGGTTATTTCTGGGTGGTGGAGCTCTATTTGGTTGTATTGATGTGGCCGTGGCTGCGGCTGAGCGTTCATCACTGCATAAGGGAGGGGAGACATGGCATAAGTTGCTTCCTGATGAGGATAATAGTGTTGTGAAGCTCTGGGAAATGGGCCTGGATATTCCCGAGGTCGTCGAGAATTCCTAGGGCCTGAAGCCATCATGGCTACCTCCTCTTTCTTCTTTCTGTTTGCCAGGCCTCTCGATCCGCTTTGAATGGCTTGGGAGGTGGCTCTCAAAGTAGATTAACTTAAAATACGGCCTGCCTTGAAGCCATTTTCTACCATCTCACCAATTTTAATGGCCTCCGCGAACGGCTTGCCCATGGCGGACATCATATTCTGTGGAAATAATCGGCCTCTTGGGCCTGCAGGAAGATACTAATCATTTCAGTTTCCTCCATGGGAGGTTTTACTCGGGATGCCTATTCCCGCCATTTAATTGCATACTGCCGAAAGCTCTCGGAAGCTTTCTTTTTTAGATTAGACAGAGGATTTCTGTCTGGGGCTATATCCACATTGTACTGAAATTTCCTTACGAAGTCTCGAGCCAAATCATCCCATACATGCCAATGGGAGATATCCTGATCAATGTACCACTCTGAGGCGATACCCATAAGGCTTTCCCCGAAATAAGCCATCAGTAGCTCTTCTTTGCCTCCTGCTCCTCTCAGTTGATTGCAGTATCTCTTTAAGTGAGCGATCGGGTCTCCATGCCCGTCGTATTTTTTGAACTTTGGAGTTTTGAAACCCACAGGTAGATGCACGTGAGGAAACATGCATAAATCAGCGTATGACACGCTTTTTTGGCCGCTTAGGCCCTGGATATTTTTCAAACTTTGCTCGATGCTCTTCATCTTTCGGGTTATCTCATCCTGTTCAATATTTTTCAAGATCTTTTCTGGCTCCACAGGAGATTCAAATTGTGGGTACTGTGGGTAAGAATTCGGAGTGACCCGGGCAGTATCCAGTTGGAATGGAGGAGCTTGGAAAGTAAAATTTGCTGGCTCAAAACTCTATCGCGCCAATGTTGGTTGTGCCACACCGGTAGCTGGTGGCGCAGTAAATACCACAGAGGGTAATCCAGAAGATGGTGCCTGGGGGCGAACCTCATAAGGCATTCCGGTATAATTTGAGGCCATGGTTGGGAACCCAAATGGAACAAATGGGTTTGGCATTGAAATTGGCACGTTGGTGGTCCCTCCGGTTCTAGGAATCAGTTCAGGGAAACCGGGGATGGAGTTAGGTGGCTCCCTTCCGTTGGACCAAGCGTCCCACAACTCTAGCATACGGCATTTCAGCTTTCTGTTTTCTTCGGCGACTATCGATTCTACTTGAGGGATAACCGAAGTGGGGTCATCCTCTGGTTCAACAATAGATAAGTGACTTTCTGATGTCATTGCGATACTTCCTTTGGATCTGGTGAAATAAGGATATGTCACCAGAATACCACCACAAACCAACCACCTTAAAAGCAGTAACCTATTGAGAGTAAATAACAAATTGGTTAGTGGGAGATATTAACACATAGGGATTCACACGTTGGATGCGATGCACCTAAGCAGTTAAACGTCTAAAATATTTGCAATAGCTGTGTGTTTCATCTCGACTTTAATATTCTCTCTCGTTTCTTTCTTTTTATTTGTTCTTTTATTCTTTTCTTTGAGGGCTATGATCGAATCCTATATGGATTGCCTACGTATCATGACGCCGCATGAATCAGATCATTACGTAGTTCATGGACCAGGTAAATGTAAACAAAAGGAAATTTTCATTTCACTATGAAAGATAGTTCTTTTCATTACAAGTGATTTTTGGAAACATTAATAAACACGAAAGAAAAGTACAGACTCTAGACATAAAACAAAACAACTTAACATTATTTTTTTCTTGGAATCAATAAAAGTACAGACTCGAAAAACTAAACATCAATGATAAAGGAGAGACTCTGGTTGTCTTCTCGGGGCATGTGGTGCATTGGCGGGTCTCTGTGTCTGTCTGTGTGCAATATCCCCCTGAAGCCGATCCAAGTCGTCCATTACTTGGTGGACGAAAGTCATCATGGTGGCAAAGAACATGGAAGTGGTCATACGCTCGCACTCGTGGCATTTCTGCACCACGTAGTCGGCTATTTCTTGGATTCTGTTCCGTATGATCCCCTTCTCTTGAAGTAAGCGCCCTATTTGATGTGCTCGGGCCTCTAATACCTGGGCATTTTCATTGTTCTTCTCTTGTAATTCTTGCACCGTTCCCTCCAACTGGCCAATCTTTTCATAACAATGCTCCCTTTCCGTTCTGAAATCTTTGGTCCGTTGGACCATTTCGTTCCCCATGGCAAATAGTTTTTCTTTCAAGATGGCAATTTCGTTCCATATTTTTGCCTTAATTGATGAGCTTGTTCTTCCGTTCCTTTTTATAACTTCCTCTGAGCCTCTAACAGGTCTTTTTCAGCTTTGTTCAAATTGAAGGTATATTCATGAACCTTCAACCTCAGATTGTTAATGATTTTTTCATCTCTTTCACTCCTTACAGGCGTCTCGAGGGCTATTTTCAGACTCCGGACTTGGGCATGAAGCGCCTCATTCTCTCGGGTCATTTGTCATTTTTCACCCTCGACTACCTGTGCCTTCAACTGATTATCAAACTCCATATTTCTTAATTTCTCTTTCAAAGCATGGATAGTGGCTTGATATTCTCTTTCCTTTTCGCTCCAAGCTAGCCTTTCTTGAACTTTATCATCAAAGCTTGCACATGAGGCCTCTTGGAAGGCCTTTCCGGCTCGGGTTCTGATTCTTCAACGATGCAACTTCTTTTTTCAAACCATGCCGCATATCCCGGATCCACTTCTCCTCTAGCAAGATCGGGCACCTGAGTATCTTCTTTCAAGTATCGACACTCATTCCAACTTTGTTGAATTAAGGCCTCAGGTAAGGGGGCCTCGGGGTGTAGCTCAATGACTTGGATGCTCAAATCCTCCTCTTCGGGTATCACTTGATAACGGCCCAATTGCACCAGAACCCTTTGGGGTGCATATGGTTGGATACTTTTGAGACCCATCAACAGTAGATGATTCTTGGCAACAGACATAAGTATGACTTCTCTGAGTGGGAGCCATCCCAAAGTCCATTCTATTTGGTTTTGTCGTAAAGACCTTAGATGATCAACCCAAGACTCGACTCCTTCTGGAACAGGGTAATGCTTCACTCTCTCCTCATAACCCTCGATAAAGTTGGCTTTATCGGTACCATAGCTCATGAACTTTGGATGGTGATGAAGATGTTCAATCAACCACATCTGGAGAATCATATTGCAACCTTCAAAAAATGTTTTTCCCGACTTTCATTCAGTCAACGCCCGAAAAATGTCAGACAATATGAGTGGAATCAGAGTATGATCTTTCTTTTCAGTCAAGACCTGGGCGATTTTGGCCACCGAACGTCAATAGTCCCTTCGGCATTAGGAAATACCATAACACCCAGAAATACTACGATGAAGGCAAACCGGCGATGGATTCTCCAAGTATCCTTATCCTGTTTGTTCATCAAGCCTTTTTCATGTATTTCAAATCCGTCTGAGAAGCCGTATCTGGATTATAGGAAATAGAATGAACAACACCCATTGAATACTCTGTCTTTTCTGAGTTGCCGGCTAACGGAAAGGACCTCAAAGAACCGATGCACCGACATAGGTATTGGAAAGATGATTTGTTGATTCCTTAAGTCCCGCCCAAAACCCGCATATCCGACGACCTCTTCTAGAGTTGGAGTGAGCTAAAAATCTGAGAAGCAGAACACATTGTGGACCGGATCCCAAAAAGTTACCAAAGCTTTAATCAAGTCGTTTCAGGGTTTGACTTTCATAAGATCAACAAGAGATCCCAACTGTTCGCCGACCCATTCTTTTCCATCTTTATCTAAATCATGCCACCACATCTAGAGTTTTAGTGGATCCCCTTCTACGATGTTCAACTACAGAGTTTGGATAGTGTTCATGTTGCACCTGTGAGCAAACAGGGTTAGGATTACCTCTGATTTTGACACAAAAGACCCATTTTTAATTTTTAAAAGACAAACTCTCCTAAAGTGGCTTATTTGTGCAAGATTGACCAAAGTGGTCATTTTTGCAAAGAATGGCCCCTTCTTACTTTGAGAAAAGTTTTGAGGCCAAACAAGGTACTTCTTGGAAAAAGTGACAGACAAAATTCGTTAGAGCCCTTCGACAATGTAAAATGTTCTAAGGCTTATTTTGGCAAGAACGGTGCAAGACTTTAACCGAAGCTTGGTCGATTTTATTTTGACTGACGGACATTTTTTGTTTGTTTTTAAAAAATGGGGTCGGCACCGATGAGGTTTGCCTACGTATCTCATATCTGATGAGAATCAGACCCACGTAGTTCGGTCAGTTTTGACATAACTAAAGAAAAAAATATTTTTGTCTTATTTTTTTTGAAATTTTCTTCTCATTTTGGCTCATTTACAACTATTTTGAAACTATATTTCTCCCCATTTTCAATTATTTTGAAATCCTTTTTCCGAAAAATTTTGATAGAGTTCCGTGGTATTTTTCAAATATCAGGTTTTTCAATGCTGGTAAATTTCTATCTTTCCTCACTGATCACGCTCAACTATGTCTTCTGTAAAGACTAAACGGACATTGCAAATATAAATCTGGGGTATTAAGCCCAAAGTCGATCCCACGA
>ML435722.1:1734-29234 GCA_005239525.1 Nicotiana knightiana
TAATCTTTACTTTTAATCTTTAGTATTAGTAACTTAAATAACATCAGGTGACAACTGAGTAGTATTTTAACAGCGTGCTTGATACGTCAATTCCCTGTGGGATCGACTCTGGGCATAATACCCCAGGATTATATTTGCAACGCCCGCTTAGTCTTCTACAAGACATAGTTGAGCGTGATCACCTACCACTTAGAAATCCCGCTCCTAGGATAATATAATCAATATAAAATTGTTACTCCTGTGCATTCAAACTCATGTCTTCATCATCTTGTAACTCTTTGTACATTTTAGAAATCATGCCTTTAGGAATTCTGTGTGTCCTGAAATTATGTCTTAGCCATCCTGCATTTATATGTGCATATTAGATATCCTGCTCTAGGATTTCGTTTGCATTTGCTTAACCACGCCTAGTTTAACTACTGACTCACGAAAAAGGTAAAAACAGTGTCACATCTAATTGTCTTGCTCTTAATAAAACTAGTAACAATCTTTGCATTATTGTATCACCTAGAACAACATGCTTTTAGGTAAAACAACTTTTGAATTGTTTTTAACAATTCTGATAATTATTATGCACAATCCCACGCCTAGGCAAGCCTTAGGTAATCAATCTCTTTAAAAGTCGGAACACTGCTTGGTTGTGTTTACTATTTAAAGACACGGGCTTAAAAAATCAGTAGGCAAACTGATTAGGCCCCTGCTCTTGAGTTTATAATCATAAATCTACATATTTCTATGCATTGACATTCACTTAGATATCTTGTCTTAGGATTATGTCTGATAAAACTTCCTCTTGTTTGTGTTTGAGACGTATTGATTATGTGCATTACTTGTGGAGGTAAATCTGGGCCTCATAACTGCTTTCGTGCATTTATCTAATCAGTCCTATTTGTTCTTGTCTGTCGCTTAGAATTTTATCCTTTTAAAACCTTAGAGGTATGTTTAGAACTACCTATACTTAGAGGTCCTAAATTCCTCCAGGACCCTTAAGAAGGGACGGGTAACAACACGCATACAGATTTCTAATTAAATTCGCTTAATAACCTCTAAGGGGTGGGGTAAAGGGTAGATATGGATATGATGATCGGTGCGTTAATGCCACGTGTATCCCCTCACTGAGGAGTGATTACCGGGCATTACATCGATGTGATCCTATAGTATTAACAACTTAGGACTCCCCTATTCCCTACATATGTGTGCTTAGACTGCGATTCTTTTTACAACCATTACTTGTTTCCATGTTACTTGACTGCTTATTTGCTCCTTGCTAAAATTCACAAAGTTTGTTTGGTCGGGAACCACAGTTGTGGACTTTGAGGGGTGTCTAACACCTTTCCCTTGGAGTAATTTCAAGCCCTTACCCAATCTCTGGTTATTCAATTAGTGTTATTATAACCCTTAAATAGGTGCCTTAACGCACCTTAATTCGTTAGGTGGCGACTCTTCAAGTCCTTCACGTCCCTTTTCCCAAAAGGAAATGAGTTGTCCCAATAACGTCAAAAACCCTGACTAATCCGAAAGGAGAGAAAAAAGGGGGCGCGACATCATGGCAACTCTGCTGGGTATTTCTAGGCTTTTACCATTCCAAACTGCTTTGTGAATTTGTCTTTATTTTGCTGAAACCTGCACCCCTTTCCCTTTCCCTTTATGTGCAATTAATTGTTTACTTTCTAAAGTATTTATTCTTTTAAATAAAACTGACATGTTTCTTTTTGTTTTCCTTTGTAACTGCTTTTCAATCATAACTGTTGTATTTACCGCTTTCTTAACGTGCAAATACATGATGACATGATTTTATTGCTTATTTATTGTTGCATAATCATGCTCAACATCATATTCCGCTCGTGCCTATAAAAATCCTATAGCAACGCGTGATGAGTGGTTGCGCTCTTCCATTTTATATCACCCCTAAATTCGGAAAGGCTTATCTGCGGTAAAACTAGTCGATCAACGGTGCAGTCGACGGTTCCGTGCCTTTCCCCCTCAAGTTGTCCGCTTGAGGGTACAGTCTAAAACCCCGTAGAAACCCTACTCTGATTATAATTGTACATGCATCATGGTCAAACCTAGCCGGGTTAATATATTATCCGCATGAAAATCCTTTAAGACAACTTTATCCAAAAGTGCACCGGGGTTCTTGTAATCCCAACAGACGTGATCACGATCTGTGCATTAATTTGGAGAAATAAATGCCAATATGCTAATCACTAATGTATAAGTAGTTGAATCTGGATGGGGAAAGGGTCTAACCTTGTCTATTTTGCAGAAAATGAGGCATGAAGTCCCCAGGTTTGGCATGGTCCAAAGAATACCACCATTGTTGCTGGATTGGTGGGAAGACCTTTCGCCAAGTGACAAAGACCATGTGAAGAGGGTCCTCGAAAACTTACCCTCTTTACTGGATATCCAACCGAATAATATATTGATTGAAGCAACCACTATGTTCTGGGACAGAGAAAGGTTTGTGTTCCATTTTGGTAACATAGAAATGACCCCCCTCGTGGAGGACATACGGGGTTTCGCGGGATTGCCTTGGGACAGTCCCGTACAAATGTGAAGCTCAGCGTATGTGGCATCTAAAGGTTATTATAGAAAATGACACCATCGATCCATACAGGTACCATGCAGGGCATGTACGATTTTACCTATCATAGTTGGTAGACAGCATAACAAGGATAGTTGATCCGGGAATCGGTGGGGGAAACAGGGTCATAGACGAAGTTGCTGAGGCCCAAGTGAAATATAATACAAACTGCGTAAAAGGGTTCGTGAATCCGAGGCCGAGCATCTGGAGCAACACAAGACTGATATAGAATCGATCAATGAGTGGAAGGAAAGGACTATCAAATCCAATGAGAGGTTGGAATATTTGGAGCAAGGTCTGATGGAACTAGAGGCGAAGACAAGGAAAAGAGTCGCCGACTGCCAGAATGCTCAGGGAAGCGAAGGAGGGCATCTAGCAGGAGTATACCTACTGTTAGGCATGCACAACCTGGAGAACCTGGTCGACAGACAAGAAGATCAAGCCCGGGGAAGGTCCGTTTGGGACCCAAGTAGATTAGATTTACCTGCCTTTTCAAATGTAATTAGGCCAAGTGCCACTAGTGACTTATATTATTCATGTCGTTTTAGATTTATCTGCTTTTACATTAATGAAATGAGGCAATTATTGGCATCTAAGTTCTCCAAATCAACTTGTCGCTAAGCCTACCTCGGGCACAACGAGGCTCCCAAATTAGGACATGCTTTTATATTCCTGCAATGTATGTCTAAATACTGCAATATTTTCTCATGATCCTCACTGACTTGGCTACTTTTTGTTTTTGCTTTTGTTTTCTTTCTTTTATTTCCCTCTCCAAAGGTTGGTTTGTGCATTCTGGTATCATCATCATATCACACAAGATCCAGGGGCCCTCCACCTCCTCCTCTTCTTAGTCCACTTAAAGGAAAAGGAAAAGACAAAGGAAAAATGGAAGATTTGAGCAATATCAACACAATGACAGCTGAACGAACAGAAGATCCTGACAATCAAGGTACTCAAGTTCAGAATGATGCTATGTTACAACTCGAGCAAAGGTTGTTGAAACTCCAAGGGGAGCTTGAACATGTGCGAAACTTGGCAAATTTGTCCTTCTCACTTAGTGTTCCAAATGTCAATCATCCGAACACCCAAAATTCCATACCTTCTCAGAATACCCCAAACAAACAGAACCCTCCCACAACTCACCACCGTACAACTCCACCGAAAAATCAAACTATTCCACCACAATGCAACACTTGCCACACTCCGAGAAACACACCATTGATCATCCCTGAACCATAAAGCTCCACAGACAAACACCTCTATGCTCAGGCGCCAGGCCATCATAACAACCCCATATATGTGTAGACTCTAACTCACTCCACCCAACCCATTTCTTACACACCTGAATCCAGTGAGAAGGATACGCTCATTAAGAACTTGGCCGAAGAACTCAAGAGACTGACTAGCCGAGTCCAGGGTGTCGAAGGAAGTAAAAGAGTTGAGGGACTGAACTATGAAGATCTCTGCATACAGCCTGATGTTGAACTACCAGAGGGTTACAAACCTCCTAAGTTCGAGATGTTCGACGGTACAGGTGATCCTAGGGTCCATATGAGAACCTATTGTGATAAATTGGTTGGAGTAGGAAGAGACAGAATATTTGCATGGAACTGTTCATGAGAAGCCTCACCTGAGATGCTTTGTCTTGGTAAATCAGCCAAGACCCTACGAAGTGGTCCAACTGGGTAGGCAGGGCCTCAAATTTCATGGATCGGTTCAGGTTCAACACGGAGAATGCTCCAGACATATTTTATATCCTAAAACCTCAAGAAGAAGCCCACCAAAACTTTTCGCGAGTATGCCATTCGATGGAGATCTAAAGCAGCTAAGGTCTGCCATGCCCTAGATGAAGAACAAATGAACAAATTATTCGTTCGGGCACAGGACCCGCAGTATTATGAGAGGCTGATGGTAGTTGAAAACCACAAATTCTCTGACATCATCAAGCTAGGCGAGAGAACTGAAGAAGGGATTAAGAGCGGAATGATTACTAATTTCGAAGCATTACAAGCCACCAACAAAGCCTTGCAGTCTGGTGGTATATCCAAGAAGAAAGATACAGGAACGGTAATGGTTTCACAGGGACCCAAATCCCCGTTGGTATACCGAACTTCCCCACTCACATACCAAGCACCCCCACCTACATATCAGCCAGCACCTCCACCTGCTTATCAACTGTCACACCCACCTGCTTATCAACCCATGTCTCCCAGATATTCCCAACCAGCCACTGTTTATCATACATACAACTCTCAACCCTCTCACTTCCAGTCACCCTATTCTCGCCAAAATTTTCCAAGACCTCGACCCAATTTTGACTGCAGGCCGCCCAAGAAATATACTGCCATTGCTGAACCTATTGACCAACTGTACGAAAGATTAAAAGCTGTTGATTATGTTATCCTATCCCTACTATAACCCCTGAAGATCCATCCCAATGGGTCAACCCAAATAAAACCCGTGCATACCATTCCGGCACAAAGGGGCATACAATTGATGAATGTCGTTCACTTAAGGATAAAATCTAGTCTCTGATTGATAATAAGGTCATCCAAGCAAAGGATGCTACTCCCAATGTCCGCAAAAATCCGCTCCCAGACCATAGGGGTGGAGGCATCAATATGATAGAGATAGAGGAAGAATGTGACCCAGAGGGGATGATTGGATTAATCAAATAAGGTGATGACCCAAAGAGGCCAGCGGTCACACTTAATCCCATCATAGTCCAGATTCATCCATCAAGAGATGTTGAGGTAGTTGCGTCAGTCCCATTCAAGTTTGAAGTGGCACCACCTGCAGATGCACCTGTGCCGTTTGAGGTTGAGGTAATCTCACCTGCCACGACACCAGTCCCATTTGAAGTGAAGATAGCCGCACCAATTACAGTGACAGTGTCAACCCCACCGCTTTTTAACACTAATGTCGTACCTTGGGACTACGTGGCTGAAGCAAGAAGGAAAGGCAAGGTTAAGATGGAAGAAGCTGGTGCCGCACAGGGGATGACCAGGACCGGCAGGGTCTACACACCTAAAAACTTGGCAGAGTCTAGCAAACATGCTTCCAACAGGCAACCCGTCATTGAAACAAGTCCAGATGACCTTTGGAGAAAGGTGCAAGCCAACGAATATTCATTCATAGATCAGCCGAGCAAGACTCCAGCCCAAATATCCATCCCGTCATTGCTACATAACTCGGAAGCGCACAAGAATGCTTTGATGAGAGTGTTGAACGAAGCATATGTGCCTAATAACATCACCAGTGGAGAAATGGCCAACATGGTAGGACATGTGCTGGAAAGTCACAAGATCACTTTCCACGAGGATGAGTTGCCACCTGAAGGGCTAAGTCACAATAAGGCACTGCATATTACTGTGAAATGTGAAGATTATTTCATTACCAAGGTTCTAATTGACAGAGGATCCAGCCTCAACATTCACCCATTGACAACCCTCAAAAGATTGGGCAAAATATTGTACGAGATAAGAGAAAGGTCCATGAGTGTGAAGGCTTTCGACGGTTCTCACAGGGCCACCATTGGAGAAATCAGTCTTTGTCTATAGATAGGACCTACATGGTTCGAGGTTGAATTTTAGGTAGTAGATGTATCCGCGTCATATAACCTGTTATTGGGGTGGACATGGATACATGCCGCTGGGGACGTGGCATCAACATTGCATCAGGCAGTGAAATTTGAATGGAACCACCAGGAAGTAATCATCCACGGAGATGGAAGCAACCCTATCTATAATCGCCCGCCCATACCGGTGGTTGAAGATAGAAACTGGGTGGAGAAACCTATCACCACATCGAGCGGGTCAATGCAATAGACAAGGATAAGTAGTGGGATAGTAAGATCGAAAGCATATTGAACTGGAGTGGGTACGAGCCTGGCAAAGGGCTCGGTAAGAATATTCAAGGGATTTCCAAACCGATACAGCTGAAGCAACATGGCACCACTTTTAGGCTGGGATACAAATACACTTGGCAGGAGTACAAAGATTGGTCGCCACCATGGCGCGGTCCTTACTATCCATTGGAACAACCTATACCACATTTGGAGCAGACATTCCAGCAAGCTGATATCATATGGGGGTCAGAAGAAGAAGAAACTCTAGCAACTTTGAAGAATCTATTCCTGGAAGATGCAGGCATGGACTGTTGTGTTATTGTTGAGTAGGAGGAATAGGAAGGCCCTACCATCCAAGTTGTGAGCAAGGGATCATTCCTCAAGAATTGGACCGTTAGACCATCCAGGGCTCGTCCGGGGTAGCAAGCTGAACAACGTTATTTACTTCATTTTTTGCTAATGATTTCCTTTTTCGCATTTTTTGTCTTCCAATAAAATCCCGATGTTCCAAAATGTTTGTTTAAATTATCAAAATCGCTTTTAGGTTTCAACGAATCAATATTTATTTATTATCATTTTTCTCTCATTACTTTTATCTATACAACATTACTATTTCGTGTCTTGATGAACCGATGACTGTGACATGCAATGAGACAATGCAACAAAAGGACATTGATTCAGAAGAAGAGGATGTCATACCCGATGAAATTGTCATAGAAATTGAGGATTTCGAGAACAAACCTAGGTCAACCTAGACGAAATTGAGGTAGTCAACCTGGGAGATTCAGAGACTGTCAAAGCAACTCGCATCAGCATCCATTTGTCGCCATCAGATAAAGAGGAATACACCTAATTCTTAAAAGAGTATGAGGACATATTTTCATGGTTGTACGACGACATGACTGGTCTAAGTACATCCATTGTGGCCCACAAGTTGTCGACCAATCCAATGTTCCTACCGGTAAAACAGAAGCTTAGAAAGTTCAAGCCTGATATGAGTCTGAAAATCAAAGAAGAAGTTACCAAGAAAATCAACGCCAAGGTCCTCAGGGTAGTTGAATATCCAACATGGTTAGCCAACATCATGCCAGTGCCCAAGAAAGACGGAAAAGTTAGGGTCTGTGTCGACTACCGGGATCTCAACAGGGCCAGTCCAAAGGATGATTTCCCCCTTCCAAACATACACATCCTGATTGACAATTGCACAAAGCATGAACTTCAATTGTTCGTGGTTTGTTTTACCGGATACCATCATATCTGGATGGACGACGAAGATGTTGAGAAAACAGCTTTCATCACGCCGTAGGGAGTCTACTGTTATAAGATGATGCCATTCGGCTTAAAGAATGTTGGGGCCACTTATATGGGGGCTATGACCACTATCTTCCATGACATGATACATAAAGAGATCGAGGTATATGTGGACGACGTCATTATCAAGTCCAAGAAAGCCACCGACCATATAGCAGGTCTGAGGAGGTTCTTCAACAGGCTGCGGAAATACAACCTAAAATTAAATCCCGCGAAGTGTGCATTCAGGTTTCCTGCCGGAAAATTGCTTGGGTTCATTGTCAGCCACCGAGGAATATAACTGGATCCGTCAAAAGTCAAAGTCATTCAAGAATTACCACCGCCAAAGAACAAGAAAGATGTGATGAGTTTCCTGGGGCGCCTTAACTACATTTGCCGTTTCATAGCCCAGTCCATAGTCATATGTGAACCGATATTCAAGATGTTAAAGAAGGATGTTGCAACTAAATAGACCGAGGACTGTCAAAAAGCGTTTGACATAATCAAGGAATACTTGTCAATGCCACCAGTTTTGGTCCCGCCAGAGCTAGGTAGACCCTTGCTACTCTACCTTGACGTATTAGATGGAGCTTTCGGCTACGTTCTAGGGAAGCACGACGAGACAGGAAGAAAGGAATAGGCTATCTATTATCTGAGTAAGAAGTCCACTCCATACGAGGCAGGGTATTCTCTACTGGAGCGTACCTGCTGTGCTCTAACCTGGGTAGCCCAGAAGCTGAGGCACTACTTCTGTGCCTACACGACATACCTCATATCAAGGATGGATCCCTTGAAGTACATCTTTCAGAAGCCCATGCCCACTAGAAAGCTGGCCAAGTGGAAAATCCTGCTAAGTGAATTCGACATCGTGTATGTGACTTAGAAAGCGGTCAAGGGACAAGCATTGGCAGATCATCTTGCCAAGAACCCTGTGGGAGGAGAATACGAACCTATGAAAACATATTTTCCCGATGAATAAGTATTATTCATAGGAGTAGACATTGTTGAATCCTATGACGGCTGAAGAATATTCTTCGACAGAGCAGCCAATTTCAAATGGGTCGGTATTGGAGTAGTCTTGGTGTCAGAAACTGGCCAACATTATTCGGTATCTGCTAAACTCAGATTCCCCTGCACCAAAAATATGGCAGAGTATGAAGCCTGCATCCTAGGGCTCACCATAGCCTTTGACATGAATATTCAAGAGGTGCTAGTAATTGGTGATTCAGACCTGCTAATACACCAAGTACAAGGAGAATGGGCTACCAAGAAGTACAAGATACTGCCGTATCTGCACCACATGCAGGAATTGAGAAAGACGTTCACAAAGACAGAATTTCGG
The DNA here is from genome assembly GCA_005239525.1 of Nicotiana knightiana. Classification (NCBI taxonomy): domain Eukaryota; kingdom Viridiplantae; phylum Streptophyta; class Magnoliopsida; order Solanales; family Solanaceae; genus Nicotiana; species Nicotiana knightiana. Next base: position 10,798 of record ML435722.1, read on the forward strand.
CACGTCCCCAGAATTCAGAACGAGCTTGCTGATGTATTGGCCACTCTATCATAGATGATACAACATCCATATAAGAACTACATTGATCCTATTCCAGTAAAGATCCATAGCCATCCGACATATTGTCCCCATATTGAAGAAGAAGCGGACGGAAAACCATGGTTCCATGATATCAAGAAATATTTATCAAAGGAAGAGTACCCAAAGCTTGCAAATCATACTCAGAAATGCACACTTCAGAGATTGTCCAACAGTCTCTTTCACAGTGGAGGAACCCTATACAGGAGAACTCCCAATTTGGGATTATTGAGATGTGTCAATGCAAAGGAAGACTCCAGACTACTTGGAGAGATACATGCCGGGACTTGAGGCCCGCATATGAATGGTTTTGTCTTGGCCAAGAAGATACTCAGAGCTGGTTACTTCTGGATGACCATGGAAACGGACTGCATCCAGTATGTCCGGAAATGCTACCGATGTTAGGTACATGCATATATGATAAAGGTACCCCCAAATGAGCTCAATGCAACAAGCTCGCCTTGGCCATTCGTCGCCTGGGGAATGGACGTCATTGGACTGATCGAGCCTACAGCCTCAAATGAACACAGGTTCATCTTAGTAGCTATTGACTACTTCACCAAATGGGTCAAAACAACATCTTACAAAGCAGTGACTAAGAAAGTCGTGGCAGACTTCGTCCGTGACCATATTGTTTGTCGGTTTGGAATTTCAGAATCAATCATCACCGACAACGGCTCCAATCTAAACAGTGATCTGATGAAAGCCATGTGCGAGACTTTCAAAATCAAGCACAAGAAGTCCACATCCTATAGATCTCAGATGAATGGAGTTGTAGAAGCTGCCAACAAGAAGATCAAAATGATATTGAGAAAGATGATAGAAAAACATAGACAGTGGCACGAAAAACTATCATTTGCCTTACTGGGATACCGCACCACAATCCGCACATCAACTGGGGCAACTCCTTACTTGCTGGTTTATGGTACAAAAGTTGTTATTCCTGCTGAAGTGGAACTTCCTTCCTTAAGAATCATACAAGAAGTTGAGCTCAGCGACGCAGAATGGATAAGAAGTCGTTATGAGTAGCTAGACCTCATAGACGGGAAAATGATGAATGCAATATGTCACGGACAACTTTTTCATAGCAGAATGACCATAGCCTTCAACAAAAGAGTCAAGCCAAGACAGTTCACACCGGGGCAGCTGGTGTTAAATATTTTCCCACATCCAGATGAGGCCAAAAGGAAATTCTCTCCCAACTGGCAAGGTCCTTATATGGTTCATCGACTACTGACGAGAGGAGCTCTCATACTTGCAGAAATGGACGGAGAAGTCTAGCCAAAACCAATTAATTCCGATGCAGTCAAGCGCTACTATGTGTAATTCTTTATGCTCTTCTCAAATGATGTAAACTGAACTACGCTGGACCTGATTCCCGTTTAAGAGGGGATACGTAGGCAGCCTTATGGGTTCGGTCACAATTAAATAAAAATCTCAGTCCCCCCCACAATTGGAAACTGGGGCAGAATTTTGAAGAGGGCCCTCAAAATTCTGAAGCAAGTTCAGCTGACCGCAGCATGAGCAACAGTCAGAAACGTCAACCCATCTAACTGGGGCAGAATTTTGAGGAGGACCCTCAAAATTTCGTAGCATGAGAGGTTGCAATGTCTTGAACCGTGTCACGGTCGTCAGTTCATCTAAAATTCTTAAAATATGTTTCATACTATGTCTTTGCAAAATCATGCATGCTTGCTTTTAAAAATAGCTCTGTTTAGCAAACGCTACCCTGATAACTTGAACAGGATCATCAGACCAAGCAGAACGAGTCAAGCAAAGCCAGTGGGGATACGAACCAACCTTCCCCATCCACACAACTCACGGTTTTTCTTTGGATGCAAGAACAAAGGATAAACACACTTCAAAGTCACAATTCTCAAAACAATTGCAATTGCCAAAATTTTCTATCAGCACAAAGAAAAAACATATTCCGTAGTCACAATTCTCACAACAATCGCAATGTCGAAATCTGCTACCAGCTAAGAAATTCTACTATCATTTGCTATTTATTATTATGCATAAGGCTAAGCTCCGCCTTCATTATGCATGTGACTAAAATCTATCCCGCATTTTGCATGAGGCTAAGCTCTGCCTCCATCTGCATAAGGCTAATCGCTGCCTTCCTATCTGCATGAGGTTAAGCTCTACCTCCACCTGGCATAAGTCTACGCTCTGCCTCCATCTGCATAAGGCTAATCGCTGCCTTCCTATCTGCATGAGGTTAAGCTCTACCTCCACCTGGCATAAGGTAATCTCTTCCTTCCCCTGCATGAGACTAAGCTCTGTCTCCATCTGCATAAGGCTAATATCTGCCTTTATTTGCATAAGGCTAATCTCTGCCTTCATTTGCATGAGAGTAAGCTCTATATCCCTACTTGCATGAGGCTAAACTCTGCCTCTAATTTACTTCTTCACCGAGACTAAGCGTTGTCTCTCAAGCATTATTTACTTCGCTCCTCTTTCGAGCCAAGCTCTGCCCTCCATTTCGCAAGACTAAGCCTTGTCTTGCCAACATCATATTATTGCATCTCATGGGTTGAAATATCGCCAACTTGTCCAAAGACTTCATAGTCTAACGACATCATCCTCATAGCCGGAAGACACCATGTCATGGCCTGATGATCTCTCTCAATTTGCATTATCATTATTCCAAGGCGTCATAGTTCGGAGGCACCATCTTCTACTCTCATTAGACAGTCTTCTACACACACGAACTCACATTAGTTCACAACTCTCTCATACACTCAAAAACTCTTCTGCTTACTTTGGTTACTTGTTGTTGTTACTGAATTAGCCGGCCGCAAGCCAAGGCTAACTATTGCACTTTCCTGTTCTTCACTTTGTGTCTATTCTCATTACTGGTATGTTCTGATTTTAAATTCAAGTTCCAAAATCAATGTGTTTCTTTTACTGCTTTAGTTTATCATCTTACTAATTTGTTTACGTCTATTGTTTTCTTCTCAACATGTGTTTAACTTGTTTTACTTAGTATACTAGTTATGTTCTAACCCCTTTTAGGATCAGCCTATTTATGAACATATTTTCTCCCTGTGTAATCTATCTATATGTGACTCCACCCTGTGTTTGAATGCTTGTCTATGAGTTGCCTAGTTCTGATATGCACCTATTGTTCAATTGTTACCTTAAGTTGTTCTAATTGTATGCTCAATTCTGTTTGACACCACTATGTCTTCTATTGTTTGTTCTGAAATTCACATTCCTATACTATGTTTACATCATTAGTTATCCCAATCCCACAAGTCCCTAAGCACTTCTGATTCTATGCAACCTTGTCCCCAATTAGCAATTCTAAAACCCATGACATATTGTCTGCTATTCCTTGAGACTTCTATGCTTATGCTTGCTATGTGCTCACCTTGGGTGTTGTATCTGTCCCCAACCCCCTTACCTCTGTGTGAAGGACTATTGTTTGAGTGTTGTTGAACTTGTTATGTTCTGTAGTTGATCTACTATTTTTTTAATTACCCTACTCTTGTTCAAACTATTTTACTACTAAACCCCTCCATACTTTTATAAACTTCAACTGAGTCTTTTCAATACTGTTTCATACCAAAGCATTTTAAAAACCATGTCAAGCACTCTCACTCTACTCTTAGCTCCTTAAGTTCTGCCCCTCCAGTGTGTGACTGCTTTGGGATTCATGTGAGATCCTTCTGAACTCTGATGTACTGGGGTTGGCTCTTCCACGCTGCACTTACTCAGTTCTAGCTATGCAATCTGGGTGTGAGCACTGCCCCGGATCCTTGAGGTCCTTAGGGAACTCTGACACACTCGGACATGAGAAAGGCTATGAAACTTTGACAGTTGAGGTTATGAACACCTGGTATATATGGGCCTGCTTCAGTCTCCCTACATTTTAACTTCTTCTTTTCTATCTATTTATGTAATTCATTCAGCTACTGGTTTGTAATAATTATTTGTAAACAGATATTGGGATTGGCTAGTGAAATGGGAAGGGTAGCTATATAATTCTATCATTGGGTAGAAAGCATGTCTTAGGCTTTGCATTATCTCTATCTGCATTAGAATCCATGCTTAGGACCAACATATTCATTCAGACCATGCCAAACATGCATTAGATATCATGTCTTCAAGGCTTTAATGTTTACTGCTTTAACATACAACATGTCCTTAATTTATGCTTATGCCTACCACTTAGAAATCCTGCTCCTAGGATAATAAAATCAATATAAAATTGTTACTCCTGTGCATTCAAACTCATGTCTTCATCATCCTGTAACTCTTTGTGCATTTTAGAAAACATGCCTTTAGGAATTTTGTGTTTCCTGAATTATGTCTTAACCATCCTGCATTTATATGTGCATATTAGATATCCTGCTCTAGGATTTCGTTTGCATCTGCTTAACCACACCTAGTTTAACTACTGACTCACGAAAAAGGTAAAAATAATGTCACATCTAATTGTCTTGATCTTAATAAAACTAGTAACAATCTCTGCATTCTCGTATCACCTAGAACAACATGTTTTTATGTAAAACAACTTCTGAACTGTTTTTAACAATTCTGGTAATTATTATGTACAATCCCACGCCTAGGCAAGCCTTAGGTAATAAATCTCTTTAAAATCTAGAACACTGCTTGGTTGTGTTTACTGTGTAAAGACACATGCTTAAAAAATCAGTAGGCAAACTGATTAGGCCTCTGCTCCTGAGTTTATAAAAATAAAGCTGCATATTTCTATGCATTGACATTCACTTAGTTATCCAATTTTAGGATCCTGTCTGATAAAAACTGCCTCTTGTTTGTGTTTGAGATGTGCTGATTATGTGCATTACTTGTGGAGGTAAATCTGGGCCTCATAACTGCTTTCCTGTATTTATCTGATCAGTCTTATTTGTTCTTGCCTGTCGCTTAGCATTTTATTCTTTTAAAACGTTAGGGGTCTGTCTAGAACTACCTATACTTAGAGGTCCTAAATTCCTCCAGGTCCCTTAAGAAGGGACGGGTAACAACACGCATAGAGATCGCTAATTAAATTCGTTTAATAACCGCTAAGGGGTGGGGTAAAGGGTAGATGTGGATATGATGACCGGCACGCTAATGCCACGTGTAGCCCCTCACTGATGAGTGATTACCGGGCATTGCATTGATGTGATCCTATAGGATTAACAACTTAGGACTCCCCTATTCCCTATATATGTGTGCTTAGACTGCGAATATTTTAACAACCATTACTTGTTGCCATATGTATACTTGACTGCTTATTTGCTACTTGCTAAAATTCACAAAGTTTGTTTGGCCGGGAACCACAGTTGTGGACTTTGAGGGGTACCTAACACCTTTCCCTTGGAGTAATTTCAAGCCTTTACCCAATCTCTGGTTATTCAATTAGCGTTATTATAACCCTTAATATGTGCGTTAATTCGTTAGGTGGAGACTCTTCAAGTCCTTCACATCGCTTTTCCCAAAAGGAAATGTTGTCCCAATAACGTCAAAAACCATGACTGATCCAAAAGGAGAGGAAAAAGGGGGGCGCGACAGGACGTTCGACCCGATCTAACATAAATGTAAATTGTACACTGCTGAGGGTCAAACATCGCGAACCATAGATGCATCTATTATCCCGCTCGCGAATCATACATGCGACGCGGTCAATATAAATTTAAAAGAATTACCCCGCTCGCGAATAGTATATGCGACGCAGTCAAATATAACTTTAAAAGAGTTGTCCCGCTCGTGAATCATACATGTGACACGGTTACACATAGATTTCTTAGGTTATTATAGTATTCTTCCATTCTTTTCAAAATACGAAGTTCAAATGAAAACCTTTAAGATCCCAATTTTTATAATAATTTCAACTATTTTGAAGACATTTAGTAAGAAAACTAAATCCCGCTACTTCTCAAGGTAAACAATAAACATAAATCGGTCACAATGTCAACAAGGCATGATGTAAGCCTAAAACTACCCGAACATAGGCATAGTTAGTAGCTACGTACGGACTCTCGTCACCTCGTGCGTACGTAGCCCCCCCACAAATAGAAGCACATAATAATTAAGTTCACCTTTGGGGTTATTCCCACTTACAAGGTTAGAAAGAAGACTTACCTCGCTCCGAAGTTCCATCATCGGCTCCCAAGCCCTTCCAATAGATCAAACCGATGCTCGACGCTCCAAACTAGTCAATAAACGTGCAAATCCATAAATATACACTCTAATACTCATCGCAATCTAATTTATACCATTCCCAATCCTGCTTGAGAAGTCAATAGAAATTTCCCTCGGGCCCACGTGCTTGGATTCCAAAAAATTTCGGAGATAAACTTTATCCATAACACCACAAACTCAAATATATAATTTATTCCAAACTCCATGTCCAATTTCGTGGTCAAAATTAAAAAAAAAATACAATTTTCTAGGTTTTTTTTTTCAAAATCCCAAATTTCCACTAATTTTCATATTAAAATCTATATATAATCAATTCATTTAACTCACAATAGGTGGGGATAACTTACCTTGCCATTGATTATGAAACCTCCTCTTGAAACTCTCCAAGAATCTCCCAAACCAAGAGAAAAATGAAGGAAAATGGGCCAAATCCCGTCTTTGAAGAAACAAACTGCCCAACGATTCTTCGCACCTGCGGTCACTTGACCGCTTTTGCGGTTCCACAGGTGCGACCAAAATACTGCTTCTGCGGTCCTCCTCCAGACCCCTCGACTCCGCATCTGTGATCCCAGCCTTCTGCAGCCTAAGTCACTTATGCGACCTTCATGGCCGCTTCTGTGGCTCCGCACCTGCAGCCCTAACCTCACAAGTGCGGTTACACCAGAAGACAACAGTCTTAGCACTTTCATAAGTTTCAATCTGTTAACCATCCGGAATCTACCCGAGGCCCGGGGATCTCAACTGATTATACTAAAACGTACTAAAACACCATACAAACTTAGTCGAGCCTTCAAATCACATCAAACAACGCTAAAAGCATGAATCACACTCCAATTCAAGATTTATGACCTTTTGAACTTCCAACTTCTACATTCGATGCCGAAACTTATCAAATCACGTCCGATTAACCTCAAATTTTGTACACAAGCCACATTTGACATTACGGGCCTACTTAAACTTACGGACTTGGAATCCGATCCTATATTAAAAATTCCACTTTCGGTCAAACATCTCAAAACCTTAAAATTTCTAACTTCTGTCAAATGACCCCAAAATGACCTATGGACCTCCGAATCCACTTCCGGACGCGCTCCCAACACCAGAATTACTATACGTAGCTATTTCCAGACTCGGAATCCCAAATGGACATTGATAACATTGAAATACACCTCAACCCAAATTTATGAAATTCTTCTAGAATGTCAATTTCCACAATAGGCGCCGAAACACTCCCGGGTCTTCCAAAACCTGATCCGGACATATGCCCAAATTCAAAATCATCATACAAACATGTTGGAACCTTCAAATCCCGATTCCAAGGTCATTTACTCAAAAATCACACCTTAGCAAATTCTTCCAACTTAAAGCTTTCGAAATGAGAATTTTCTTTCTAAATCAACTTCGAATTTCCAAAAATTCAATTCCGACCATACGTACAAGTCATGATACCTGAAGTGAAGCTACTCAGGGCCTCAAACCGCTGAACGACGTGCTAGAGCTCAAAATGGCATGTCGGGTCGTTACATGTCATGTATATGGATACCTGTATAGCCTTGTCGGCCTATGTTTTAAGTATACAAATGATCATGTCGGACATATATGTATTAGTCGATACATCATGTTGGGTCGTACTATGTTGAGATTTCCTCATGTTTTATTCTTGTTATCTCATGACAACCTTTTTAGTTCATTTACCTATGATACTATGATACGAAAGATATGTTACGTTGGTACTCGATTGAGTAAGGCACCGGGTACCCGTCGCGGCCCATTAGTTTGAGTCATGACAAAAGTGGTATCAGAGCAGCTATGTCCTAGGGAGTCTACAAGTCGTGTCTAGTAGAGTCTTGTTTATGGGTGTGTTGTGTACCACACTTATAAGCAGGAGGCTACAAGGCATTTAGGATTGTCACTTTTTCTCCTTACTCTAGATCATGTGGTAGAGCTCACTTGTAAGAATTCAAACTCCTAAATTCTATTTTATTCGTAATAAGACGATAACTACATCCAGAAAGACAGTTGGTAAGAGATTGAATATGGATGTGGAAGAGTTGAGTCAGAGGAACTCGATTTTGCATCATGCTTATGATGAGAAAAAGTAAGGACTTCAGCAGAATATGTGTGTACTACGACGTGTAAGCTTCTTGATAAGGAGACTTAAGGCAAGAATATCTATCCACCCATATTAAGAAAAGCAATGAGAGATTCAGAAGGTAGATACAAGTTTCAACAAGTAAAAGAAGTAAGGTAAAGAAGGGTACGAGGCACCCAATTAATGAAGATTATCAGTATTTACAATTCAGGCAGAGAAATATAAGCATTTTGAGTTACCTTCAACAGTAACAGATGTATGTACAATTGGCCACACCCATCTCAGTTATGCCCTATGGGAGCTAACATATATGGTTTAAGAAAAGGACGAGATATCATGATCCAGCTAGGGTTAGAGCAACCCAAAATGGTGGATAGATTATTTGCGTTAGTTGACATTTCCGAAGGATATTGCAGATATACTAATAAATCTCCTTAGATACCTCTATATGGTGCACTATAGAATAGTATAGCTAGATATGAATACTAGAATGTTCAAACAAAAAACTTACAAAGATAGGAACTGGAAGCATGGAAGGGATAAATATTACCTTAGTGTGGCGCCCATCCCTAACAGAGAGAGAATATTAGGCAACCCGGAAAGCCAGTGGATGGAGTAAGGGGAGCTAAAAGCAAAAGAATGTCTTGTTGAAATTTTCAGAATAAAGTGATAGACAGAAATATTAGCAGGGAAATAAGAAGAGAGATAACGAAACATTATGAGTGAGATGTGATACATGGATGATAATGGTAGATAAAAAAAGACATTATTATAGATTCTACAGTTAAATGAAGGAAAATAAGAGAGGTGACAAGTCTTGAGACAACAAAAGAGTATAATCCATAAAGTCATATCCTCATTTCGAGAAATAAGTTTGTGACTCCAACGCGACTACCAGAAGGAAAGGTTAGACCCCAGAGTAATAGAAATCAGTATGGGCTGGTGAAAAAAATAAACTAAACACGAATTAGGGATTGAGTGATTTGATAATAGTCGGCATCATGAGAATTTCAGAGATTCCTTTCCAGCTTTAATAGAATAGACGACAGAAGAATAACCTTTAAAGGTAATTCAGGAAAACGTTTCCCTAAAGCAAGCAATGTGAGCAAAGTTAAGCTTATCATTCAGGAAGACGCTTCTGTAAAGCAAGCAATATGAGCAAAGTTAAGCTTATCATTCAGGAAGACGCTTCCTTAAAGCATGCAATGTGAGCAAAGTTAAGCTTAAGGGACTATGTGTGCCAGTTAGACTATGTGTCACCCTCGTGAGTAAGGAATTTCGTTATCCTTGGTACAGAAGGACTATCGCAAGGCGAGTAAGGGTCATCGATGATGTGAAAAGACGCCAAAGATGAAGAGGTAAAACATCTATAGATAGATCATTGTAGCACTAAATCTTAGTACTCCCCTAAAGGGTGGGAATATGGAGTGATGTGGCATTAAGTCAGAGTTAAATGGTTCTAGTAACTATGAATGGTAAAGGAAGAATGTGATAAAAATGACAAAGGAATGAGATTGCACTTATTCAAATCCTGCAGATATGCTATGATTCTAGAACATTATGCAAGCACGACGTTAAGGAGAGGAAGTAAGGGTTCTTGCCCTGGATGTTATTTATAAATAAGGAGCCAATGCGAGAGGTAAGTTAAGACAAAGGAAATAGCCCAAGAAAGATTATGTAGAATATAGATTTGAGAATGGACCAACGAGTAGTTAGTAGTTGATTCAGGAATAATCTATTTATGTCTAGAAAAGAGGCTATAGATAAATCAATAGATCGTGCAAGATAAACATAGTGAACCCCAACATAGTGAATTCAGCCTCATCGTTATGACATTGTAATCTTTGAGATATATTCAGATAGGAGTTGGGGTAGTTAAAGGTATTGTATGAGTGTTATGGAAATAAAAGGGATGCCACTAGCAAGGCAATCAAAATATCAGCTCAGAAGCAAACCTACAAGCACAAGAGCGTGGAGGTAAGTAGCTACAGACAATTATACGCGAGGAAGAACATCAAAAAAAAAAACACATCGAGAATACGATGTGATAAGCTCGTAGCTTTACATGACTCAGAGGGTCCTCCCCTAAGTACTACAACAAAAGATTAGCTAAGGAAATAAGTAAGAAGGCTTCAACCTAAGCATAGTAACTTGAAAAAAAATGGTCTTGTAACAGCAGTCTCACTACAACATTGTATGCACTCCATAAGAAAGTGGAACCTATCGTGGCTAATGAGCGGGAAGTGAAACCAAAGATAATATTCGAGATCATATGAGTTGCACAAAAATCCCGGCATGTGTGGGAACTAAGATAAATCCAGTTAAAAGAGTACCAGCCTCATAAGAAGTCAGTATAAAGCTCCCACCGGATTGTGTATGCACCAGAAGTGCAAGTATTACAGTAGAGCTTTAAGTTGTGGATGTGAGATTTAAAGGTAAGTAAGGTAAAGGTGAACAATGTATGAGATACTCAGGTGAAGAAGGTTGTGAATAACCCATACTTCAGATATAGGGATAGAAGCGCTAGGATTCAGTATCTAGGAATGATAGTGGTGTCATTAGTGGTCATATCTTCCAGCCAATGATTTCTAGTTATCGAGAAGTCCAGTAAGAGAGTACAGAAGAGTTAACGACTATGTGATGTCTCGCTTGATGTTCCAGAATAACATATGGAAATCTATGGTGTAAGCAAGTTGATGGAAGGTTACGAGTAATATAAATATATATGTGTAGGTCGAAAGCTAAAGTATGGTAGAGCGACAAGGTTTTAGGTAGACATGAGTAAGGATAAGGAAAGGCGAGTGAGAAGGTGACGAGAATGGATAAGTCCTCGAGATTAAGCCCATGAAAACAAGAGAGCTGATGGTTTCTCTAAGTTATATAAAGCTCAGTATAGCCTGAATGAAATCAAAAGAGTCTAAGACTAATGACATTTAGAAGAGATGGAATGCTCTGGTAGTAGAATAAGGGTGTAATTGTGATAGATAAAGGATGATGTTTAGGCTTTGATTGAGTAATTATTTGAAGAAAAAAGGATTTCATGGACGACACGGGATTTCATGGATGTCACAGTATTAAAATCATTCGTAAGAGCTATCCGGTTATGAGACCGATAAGTGCATTTGCCAATATTCGAGGACGAATGTTCCAAAGGGGGGAATGATGTTACACCTCACAGTATTACATCGACGTTATGCTCCGCAGTATCACGATGATGTTACACCCTATAGTATTGTACATTAGAATTGTTGTAAGATAATTGACATCAGTTCAAGGATGAGATTATTTTTTGAGGTTATAAGTATTTATGTTATTTATAACAGGTGATAAGTAAGTGCCGTGGAGGTTATAGGGTAAACAAATCAAAGAAAATTAGTTTCCTTAAAGATTGTCAATTTGGGATAAAATACGGTCCAAGATATAATACCCCGTGTATATGGACTATTTCCATACAAGGTACCACATGACCATGATAGTAAGGTATATAAATTATGTTAAAAGTGATTAGCATTTTAAGTAATTTGAGATAATTCTTAATTATATAAGTAATTGGTTAATTATTGGTTTAGTGGAAGATTAACTAGCTAATTAGGAAATTGTGGATAAGCCTAAAGGGCCTCCCAACGTGGCAGCAAGTAATATTCTTAATGTATTCTTAGAGTTGCCTATTTGGTCAGTATAATTTGGACATATATTAATTGGTATGGTGGGGCCCTGTCCCGACCTTTATGATATTTATGTACTCTTAGAGGCTTGTAGATAAATGACATGTATATGGATACTTGTATGGCCTTGTCAGCCTATGTTTTGAGTATACAAATGATCATGTCATCCTTATAGGCTCGTATGTCATATGTATAAATCGGTACATCATGTTGGGTCATCCTATGTCGAGTATTTTCTCATGCTTTATTCTAGTTATCTCTTGACAACCTTTCTATAGTTCATTTACCTATGATAATATAATACGAAAGATACGTTACGTTGGTACTCAGTTGAGTAAGGCACTGGATGCTCGTCGCGGCCCATTGGTTTGGGTCGTGACAAAGCTGCCATGAGAGACTATACAACAAAAATCAGTCGATAAGGTAATCCAAACTATACATGAGTCGACGCCTATCTATGAGCCTCTAAAGGAACATAAGTGCTGCAACATTGCCGTAACAGAGCCTCGACATACTCATAATGTCTATAACAAAAGTGCATACCAAGACAAGTCCGGAGAATGGATCTCACTAATAACCGCTGAACTGGGTAGCCTACTATGGTGGGGGAGCTTCGCGTACCTGTCTATCAGGACCTGCAACACGACATGCAGTGTCCACAAATAATTGGGACATCAGTACGAATAAAGTACTGAGTATGTAAGACCGAAAAACATAAATAAGAACAGTAATGTAGACATGGATAGAGAATATACAATATGTAACATCTGAATACCTCTAAGGGCTACTGACATGAAATGCATGATACATATATATACACACACACACATAGACTTTTAAAAATGTATGCTTCTGTGGGCATCGTCATCATCATATCGTACTTGGCCATAATAGGCTCAGTAAAAGCATAACTGGCCATCATAAGGCTCGGTAGAATCGTACCCAGCAATGTGGAGCTCGATAAAACCCAACTAATTAGTGGCTGCACAATAGATGTCATACCCGACCGACTATAGCGTGTATCAGTAGAGTAAAATATGTACATATATATGATAGGACTAACCTCCGTACATGTTATTAGGAATAACTATTCATCATGGATATTATAAGAATCAGAAATTACCAACAACATTGATAACATAAGAATAAGAGAAGTAACATCAACATCAATCGTTTCATAAGAAGGGAACCAATGTAAGCACTACTAGCTTCTAAGAGTGGAGTATCTTTGGAAGCTCGTTCATTACATTATGTACAATCGGAGTCGTGAAAAAAAAGGAAAGGGATATCATCACATACCTTGTATATACTGTCCAACCTCAAGCTATGCAAATTTCACGACTCCTTAGTCTACAATAAGAGAAATGATACTATCATTATCGTTTAAACGTCGTAACTATTATACATCGACCACAACCTATTTTACGATGAAACGGACATAAATTATTTATCTGACTTTCAAAAACTTTAAAAAATCACTAAATATCCCAAACAACATTAATAATAATCATATTAAGCCTCCCAAAACAGTCCATCAACCAACAACATTACTAACAAGCCTTTCGATAAATAACTCACAAGACTTAGTCGCAACTTGGATAATATTAAATACATGTAGAGTAAGAGGTTCCCTACCTTTAAATAGATATAAAAACTCCAATTTGACCTTAATTCACCATGAAATATCCTTCCAATACTTCCACAAGAACAAGGAAGCGAAACTAGTAATTAATTAGGGGTTTTCAACACTAGAATCACTTTGGAAGACTTGAAATCACCTAGGGTTGATATTAAAAAATTGAGGGAGTATTTTATAGAACATAACACGCCTAAAAAAACCTCCCACACGAGCTGGAACCACACAAAAATCAGCAACAACAAAAAGAACAAAAAATTCAATAGCGACACGGAATTCCCGACACTTGATTTGTGTTGTTTGCCATTTGTTTGGGTCTTCGATCATGAGAGAACCTTGAACGAGTGTTTTTAGGTGTCTAGGGTCTTAAGATAATGAAAAACAATGAGTTAAAATGGGGTTAAGGGGTCTGATACATATCAATATATCTCAACCACCTATGTGGGACCCATAGAGAGTTGCTTGGCATAGTCTCGTGAAAACGCGAATATCTCTTTACTCTGATTCCGTATCAACAAACTATTTAATGAATTGGAAACTAGATTCATAGATCTTCAATTTTGTGGGTACATCACCCCGTAATTACAAGGAAATTGGGAGAAAAACTTAGTAAAATTTGGCCTAAAGTTTAAGTAAAATTATGAATGTAAGTTGCGACAGCTTTTGTCGACTTTTGTTTCATAACTCGTCTAACTCAAGACTTATGATACTGATATTATATGATTCAATATCTTAAAACACGGCCTCTTGAGAATACTAAACACCTCTAGTTTTACCCGAAAATACAGGTTACAACATCGTTAATTCGTTTAACTTCTAATACTTGTTAACCGCTCTTACACACCCTTGTATCAATTAAGACCAATTGGATTAACTTCTTATCATCTCAAAGATAATCTCTTCTCGTATTTACGTCGACTAACTTATGGTATAAACCAACGTACGTGAACATGGGTTGTAAACCCTCCCCCCCCCCCCCTTNAACATTCGTCCTCGAATGTCAGGGTCTATGGGGAGTCACACTCATCGTGGATTCCGACGGAAATCTCCGATCGAGTTTCCCCTACAAAATGGTCACTAGCCAAACTGGCAAGCAGTTAAACCCAACCTATGGACTCATAAGGCTATACAAAGCAATATGGATATGTACATTATCTGTATATCACCATTTTGTATTAAGGAAAAGTATTCTCAAGCTATTTCTTACCTTATAGAGTCGTTTCAGCTTCCATTACATCATGCGTTCCCCCGACATCCTCGTTATCTTCAATCTGGAATAGGTAAGGGTATTTAGACTTCATCTCCTCTTCTGCTTCCCATGTCATTTCTTCCGTATTCTTGTCCCATCACAATACTTTGATAGAAGCTACATCCTTTGTTCTCAGATTGCAAACTTGTCGATCTAATATAGCCATTGGCACTTCATCATATGATAGATCCTCGGTAACTTGTACATATTTGATAGGGATAACCCGAGAAGGTTCTCCAATAATTTTCTCAACATAAATACACGGAATACTGGATGGACAAATTCCAATTCGAATGGCAATTGTAACTCATAAAAAACCTGTCCAATTCGTTGAATAATCTTGTACGACCCGATACACCGTAGACTCAAATTACTTTTCTCCCAAAACGCATAACACCCTTCATCGGTGAGATCCTCAGGAAAACCCAATCACCAACCTCAAACTCCAGATCACGACGTCAAACATTGGAATAAGACTTTTGCCTACTTTGCACCGTCCTCAGTCGTTCTTGTATCATTTTCACCTTCTCAATGGCTTGGTGAATCAAATATGGACCATATAATTCTGTTTCACTGACTTCAAACCATCTAAATGGTGATCTACATCTCCTCCCATGTAGTGCCTCGTGCGGGGCCATTTTAATACTGGAAAGGTAACTATTATTGTAGGAGAATTCTATGAGTGGAATGTGGTCATCCTAATTCCCCTTGAACTCTAGAACACATGCTCGTAGCATATCTTCAAGTGTCTGAATGGTACGTTCAGCTTGTCCGTCATTCTGCGGATAGAATGTAGTGCTGATATTCACTTGTGTGCCTAAACCCTTCTAAAAATACCTCCAAAAGTTAGCCGTAAATTGAGCTCCTCGGTCTAATATTATAGATATTGGAACACCATGAATCCTAACAATCTCCTTGATATACAACTTCGTATAATCTTCAGCCATGTAAGTTGTCCTAATTGGCAGAAAATGGGCAGACTTTGTAAGTCAATCAACTATCACCTTGATGGAGTCAAACTTATGTTAAGAGTAAGGTAATCCAATAATAAATTCCATATTGATCACCTCCCATTTCCAGGTCGGAATCTCTATATTCTGAATCAATCCACCGGGTTTCTGATGCTCGATCTTTACTTGTTGAGAATTAGGACATTAGGCTACAAATTCTGCAATAGACTTCTTTATGTTATCCCACCAATACTACTCCTTAATGTCATGATACATCTTTGTCGAGCTGGGATGGATGGAATATCGGGACTGATGAATCTCAATCATAATATTCTCTTGCAACCCTGCCACATTAGGCACACATAATCGGCCCTGGTATCTCAGTGCACTATCTCCTCCGATCTCAAAAACTGTAATTTACTTCTCTAAATGCCCTCTCTCAATCGTATGAAGGTAGGATCTTCATATTGTTGTGCTTCTACCTCGTCTACCAACGATGATTCTGTTGTATTCTGTACAGTAACACCTTCATCATCAGAGTCTAATAATTTGATTCTCATATTGGCCAGCAGGTAAAGCTCTTTAGTCAACCCTTGTATACCTACCTCAATGTTTACCAAGCTTCCCATTGACTTACGGTTGAGAGCATCTGCCACAACATTGGATTTACCAGGATTTCAGTAATTCAAGTCACCTATGCTGCCTCAAATTCAGCTCCTTCTGCTTGAAGATGTATCATAAACTCTTGTGATATGTGTAGATGTCAACATGGATGCCATATAAGTAGTGTCGCCATATATTCAAAGCATATATTACTACAACCAATTCCAAATCATGAGCCGGGTAATTCTTTTCATGTTTCTTCAATTGTCTCGATGCAAAAGTAATCACCTTCCAACGTTGCATTAATATTCACCCTAAACCTATACTTGAGGCATCACAATATACCACATAACCTTCTATTCCTTCTGGGAGAGTGAGCAATGGAACATATGTTAATTGATTCTTTAGCACCTGAAAACTACGTTCACAAGCATCAGACCACTGGAACTTTGTAGCTTTCTGTGTTAACTTAGTCAATGGTGCTGATATATAGGAAAACCCTTCTACAAACCGCCTATAATATCCTGCCAGCCCCAGGAAGCTGCATACTTCTAACAGTGTTGTAGGTCTTGGCCAATTCTTCACTGCATAGATCTTATGAGTGTCGACACTAATACCTTCGTCATATATCACATGGGCAAGGAATGCTACCGAGTTTAGCCAGAATTCACATTTGGAGATCTTAGCATATAACTTACGATCCTGAAGGGGTTGTAATACTATAAGCGAGTGGCCCGCATGTTCCGCCTCCGAACGAGAATACACCATAATGTCATCAATGAATACGATCACGAACACGTCAAGATAGGGTCGGAATACACTACAAATGAGATCCATAAAAGTTGTTGGGGCATTTTTTAGCTCGAACGACATCACCAAGAACTCAAAGTGCCCATATCTTGCTCGGAAGCCCGTCTTTGGAATATCTTTCTCCTTAACCCTCACCTGATGATACCCTTAATGTAAGTCAATCTTGAAGAAATACTTGGCACCCTGGAGTTGTTCAAACCGGTCCTCAATCCTCGGACGTGGATACTTTTTCTTTATAGTAGACTTATTCAATTGTCGATAGTCGATACACGTCCTTAATGACCCATCTTTCTTCCACACGAACAAGACTGGTGCACCCCAAGGTGAAGTGCTAGGCCTAATGAAGCCCTTATCCAGCAAGTCCTTCAACTGCGCCTTCAACTCTCGCAACTCTGTCGGGGCCATCCTGTATGGAGGGATAGAGATCGGTTGACTGTCAGGCAACACATAAATTCTAAAATCAATCTCCCTTTCAGAAGGAAGGCTTGGGAGTTCATCAGGGAAAACATCTGGAAATTCATTGACCATGGGGATTGATTGTAGAGTAGTCGGATTTCCCTAAGCATCCCTAATGCGAACTAGATGATAAATGTAACCTTTTGAGATCATCTTCCTTATCTTAAGATAGGAAATAAACATACCTTTTGGCGTGATAATGTTCCCCTTCTATTAAGTGACGGGTTCACCGGGAAACTAAAACCTTACTATCTTCACACGACAATCAATATTTGAATAGCATGAGGCCAACTAGTCGAGGTGTGACGACTACAAATCATCATTGTGCAACTTCTATACACCCTTCTAGCAATCACAGAATCTCCTATCGGAGTGGATACGACAAGTGGTTTACTTATCAATTCAGGTTCAACGCCAAACTTATTAGCCACAAAGGGTGTATAATATAGATCCCAAATCATCAGTGCATATACATCATAAGAAAGCACAGACAATATACCTGTAACAACATCCGGAGACGACTCGAGATCCTGTAGACCTACTAGAGCATAGGTTTAATTTTGAGTACCACTCAAACTAGGTACTACACCTTTACCTCTACCACGACCTGTCGACTGCTGAAAACCCCGTGCAAAAGGTCGGACTGGTGAGGAAGAACCTGACACACATCCAGTCGGCTGAACCATACCACCACCTCCTCTATTAGGACAATCCCGTATCATATGATCAGGTTATCCGCAAGAAT